>JBBPLX010000076.1:0-59589 GCA_038090015.1 Leccinellum albellum
CCATTACCCCTGTCAGTGGCAGACGGGTCGTGGCATCTGTAACACACTTGTGCAATGCTGCGAATTCTCCGACCATCTGCGCTTCTATCACGGAGTCGCGGGCTCAGAAAAAGCACAGGTAGAATGTCGTTGGGGTGGTTGCACGTCCGTAATGAGGAAAGAGAGCCTGATGAGACACCTCAACGAAATTCACCTCGAAGTCAAAGTTGCGTGCTCGGTTTGCGGCGAGCAGTTCGTTCGCAGCCACACGCTGAAAGTCCATATGCGCAGAGAGCACTCCATGACCCGCAAGTTGACTTCTTTTGTACTCCCTTCCAAAGTCACGTTTGACGCATTTGTTCTGAAGTGTATATTTGGTGATTTGGATCCAGATATATGTATGTACAACTTTGTATGATCTCAGCATCTGCACCGGAGTTAGAGGGTATGGTCCGTGGGTTAAACCAAGTCTAGCAACTAAGGATTTCGCGAATTTTGATCATTATAATGACGTGAAGTGCAGCGTGTAGCGAGCGCGCGGATAAGGCTTTCCAGCCCGCTGTGCTGCTGGGTCCGTCGAGCTGCCTGCGAGGGCTGGGTACCGAGAACAGGAGGATCAGACAAGCATAACGAACAAAGCCGTTGGATCCGAGAGCGGAGACTGACTGCGAGCGAATTGGTTGAATCGCTAGTATTCTAAGGGGTACACGGTACACGACCCCAGGCTTGCCTAGATAGACTCAGGCTAAGATAGTACAATATTCGTGCTAGGCGCCTCGTGCCTCAAGCAGTACACAGCATCACAACAATAGCTATCGATTGTTATTACAGCTATTTTCAATATAGTACGGAAAACAAAACTCTGAGACTCGCACAGTTATACTCAAAGGGGTTCGGTCCAAGTCGAATTACGTGGGGGATCGGCGCTTGCACCGCTAAGATCCGATTTTTTTAAGGTGGGGGTGCCCGGCAGCACGCTATGTCTCGATCTCCCCAGGACTTGTACTGTATGCGAAGCTATCCTCTACTTACGGTTATCCACTTTGGACTCCTGAGCCAAGCGACGAGTTTTTGACCGAACGTCCGGAAGGTCTCAGAGTCGGTGATGTTGGTGTCATTATTCCCGACGATGGTGGTTTTGACGCCCTTTTCAACTTATGCCTGCCACGGAATCATCGTTTTCACACTCGCTACGGTGTACCCGAGAGTTTTACCTGCATTAGACCAGAAGAATTGGAAATCAGGACCCTCTCTTCTGCAGTGCCACATGGTCAAGTTGTTTTGACTCCTTCGGTAACCCGACTCGGGACTGTTTCATCGAGTGGGGCTCCACAGAGGTGATATCACTACAGTTCTTGATTATTAAAAGAAAGCCACCTGATCGCATCGGGTTAGAGACAAGTTGGGGGTTTCAACTTATCAGTTCAACCTATCTTCTGATGAAGGTGCACTTCTCATTCTTCCGGAAGGTGCTGAACGGCATGAGCTTTTGAACGATGGTCTTTTTGTCAAGAAAGCTAGCCAAAACGCAGCGGAATGGTACAATTACGCTGTAAACCGTCGCCATCGAATCATCAGCCAGGATGCCCTCTATGTCATCACAGGACTTTACAAAACACGTTCTTGGTCTGTCGCAGCTTTCGAAAATATCACCGGAAATGAATCTTACTCGGCGCACTACAAGCATATACCAGACAGGAGTTCCACTACGCACAGCTGGGAGACGATGCGTGCAAGTTTATATTGGCGTGCTGGCCCGGGGACTTCTATCGGCTACGTGACATCTAACCAAACCGTGTTCATTCGCGGGCTCAAAATAGCGCTACGAAATGGATTTTTAGGTTCCAGATGGGTCAGCGTTGAGGCAGATAACCCATCTAAGGCTCGGTCCAATCCCGTGAAGTCGTGGAGCGTTGTTCCAAGCAACTCTCGGGTACGCGATAGCTTGGCGAGCTTGATGAAAAGGGAAGGGGGGAGCACTTCCCGAACCACCATGCCTACAGGGTGTTCGACGGACGCGGCAGAAGAGCAGGCACAAAGTAATATGTCTGATCAGGGTGGATATGAGGGTACGCATGTGGAAGTTCAGCGGATGCCAAATGTACCTCCGGTGTGTAAATTACTTCATATAGTATAAAGGTCGATGATTTGACAGCCACGATAGGCTTTCCATCCCTCAGATGTTACATCGGATTTTGATTATGGGCTCCTAGGAATCATTCACAACAGAAGACTTTGATCATGATTTTCAAGTTCGTCTTGAAAAAGTGCTGTCTGAGAATTATCATATGATCTCACACGAAGGTTAGGGTGTCGTTGATTCGTTCCAACTGCTGATCAGTCCAATCCTTGAAGGGGTTGTGCGTCTGGAGAGAAAGAGTGGGTCGACAGAAATCGTGGATCTTGACGCGGACGGGCCAAGCCTTTCGAGTCGGAGGCAGGGTTTTAATTTTGACTGGACGGAAGCGGTATGCAACGGTGCTAGATCTAATTCACGAGAGCAAACTGTGACTCGTAGTTCCCAGGATATTGCAACGCTCTGTCAGCTTGCACCATACACAAGCGACCCTCAGCTTCACCGCCATTACCCCTGTCAGTGGCAGACGGGTCGTGGCATCTGTAACACCCTTGTGCAATGCTGCGAATTCTCCGACCATCTGCGCTTCTATCACGGAGTCGCGGGCTCAGAAAAAGCACAGGTAGAATGTCGTTGGGGTGGCTGCACGTCCGTAATGAGGAAAGAGAGCCTGATGAGACACCTCAACGAAATTCACCTCGAAGTCAAAGTTGCGTGCCCGGTTTGCGGCGAGCAGTTCGTTCGCAGCCACACGCTGAAAGTCCATATGCGCAGAGAGCACTCCATGTTATGAAGGGTCCGTGATAGCTAGGTCCGTGTACCATGTGATCTATAAGTGGGTTCCTTTTAGCGCTCCCTTTCAAAGTCAGGTTTGACGCGTTTGTTATGTATTTGGTGATTTGGATATACATAAGTACTCCTGGACCCGTTCAGTATTGATGACGAGGTCAGGATGAAAGGCTTCTGTGTCATTGCTGGATTTGTGTTCAGGTTTACATTGCCGATTAAGAGACCTAAGCACTAAACGTGGAAGCAAATGTACTCACAGTCTTGTAAGATGGGGATGCATGAAACCATTAATATCATGCAGTGCCAGACCTTGTGCGGACATTGGCATTGATCGTTGGGACTAGGATTATATCGAAGCAGTTCGAAATCCGGTGCGCTAATCATCCGAGTCACTCACGTGACACCACACCTTTCACCATGTCCACCACGAGCGTTCTCTTCTCTACGTTTCCTCCGTTCCCCACACTCTCCCTCCGCGTATCATCGGAGACACGCGTACATGATCTCTACGACCTTCTCTCTGACCGCTACCCCGATTTACCCGACTCCGACTCCTTGCACATATCCCCTCATTGCGGTTCGCTCACCCCACACACTCGCGTCTCAGATCTTCATGGCGACTCCTCGGACCTCGTCGTTCTCCGTATCGTACCCCGTCTTCGCGGCGGAAAGGGTGGCTTTGGCTCACAGCTCCGCGCTGCTGGTGGTCGCATGAGCAGCCAGAAAACGAATAACAACGACTCGTGCAGGGATCTCAGCGGCCGTAGACTGAGCACCATCAAGACTGCCAAGCGGTGCGCACCATCTCTTTTCATTCATTGATCTGTGAGTCTGACCTGCTCCTAGTCTGGTCGACTACATGGAGAGTGAAGAGGACCGCAAGAAAGCCGCAGCAGAGGCCAAAAAAGCCAAGCTGGAAGCTCTCGAGAGAAAGATTGCCTCAGTATCGGGTGATCCTGAGTCATCTGCTGGCAAGAAGCATCGCTTCGATGACACCGAATTCTTGGAGGAGAGTCAGGAGATCATCGACAATGTGAAATCCGCTGTTTCCGCAGGTTTGTACATCTCCCGAGAAACTCCCAATCCATCATTTAACGGACGTTTGTTAGGCTTGCTCAAGAAGAAGAAAAAGGCAAAGATTGACCACTCTTCTACGCCCCTGGATGAGCCAAGGGACATGCTTGCATCAGCAGGCTCCGGGAAGGCGGCGGCTTCCTCGATGTCTGCACCAGCTACGGTTACTGCGGCAGCGTAGCGCATTCATTCGCTCAACGACCAATTTTCTCTCGGATGCTTTTGACACCTATATGTATGCAGTAGAATCAAAAGTTTGTCCTCTAGTCCTGTAAGAATATATGAGGAATATTTGCATTGTAGTAAGAGCAGCTGGTATCAACGGTACAATGATGGTATATGTAGTATACCATCTCCCTGCGCCAAAAAGACATTGGTCGACATGGCGTGTGAGCCGAATAGAAGAAAGCCAAGTCCGTCGACGTCTACGACGCATCATTTCTTTTAGCCCCCAAGCCATCACAGGTGGTGCATTAACTCGGAGTGGGGACCTCACGGCGCTATGCGATTTTCTTCGAGTCTGCGAACCCGCGCCCACCCACGCGCATACGCCCGTTGGTTTGCCTCAGCTTCATCCATCCCACAAACTACCATCGAGAAGGTCGTGCAAAAGTATGCAGTCGACCTTCCCAACGGAAAAGTGGTCAGGGCAGGGGACTATGTCATGATTCGACCAGAACATATCATGACACACGACAACACCGGACCAGTCATCACCAAGTATGCATATTTGACCCGTTATCACGCACTCTTGAACTAATTGACGGTAGGTTCAAATCCATAGGGGGCACCAAGATCATGAACTCCAGTCAGCCAGTTTTCACCCTCGATCATGATGTCCAAAACAAGTCCGAAAAAAACCTCGCGAAATACTTGGCTATCGAATCATTTGCTCGCCAGCATGGCGTTGATTTTTTCCCTGCTGGTCGGGGTATTGGTCACCAGATCCTCGTCGAGGAGGGTTATGCGTTTCCCTATACCCTCACCGTTGCCAGCGATAGTCACAGCAACATGTATGGTGGTGTTGGCTGCGTCGGTACCCCGATTGTCCGCACAGACGCAGCGGCGCTCTGGGCAACCGGGAAGACATGGTGGCAGGTCCCTCGTATGGTCAAGGTGGAACTTAGAGGTAAACTCCCGCCTGGTGTCAAGGGGAAGGACGTCATCGTAGCACTCTGCGGCTCTTTCAATAAAGACGAGGTTCTCAATTCCGCAATCGAGTTCACGGGCGAAGGCGTCGCTTCCCTCTCGGTCGATGAACGTCTGACGATCGCAAACATGACGACCGAATGGGGTGCCCTCGTTGGCGTGTTCCCTGTAGATCGCACTCTTCTGGAGTGGTATGAACAGGCACTCAAGAGGGCTGAACTCCATTCCTTCAGTTCAGGTACTTCCGGTATCCCTCCACCCCCTGAACACCCTCGAATCAACCGGCGGCGTCTTGATGCACTCAAGGCTACCTGCCTGGCTTCGGACACCGGTGCTTTGTATTCTTCTCACCTTGTGTTTGACCTTTCCACCCTGGTCCCGCACGTGTCGGGCCCAAATAGTGTTAAAATATCTACTCCACTACCTAATCTTGAAGAGGCTCGCATACCCATCCAGAAAGCGTACCTTGTTAGCTGTACCAACTCACGTGCCTCAGATATCGCAGACGCGGCAGCCGTTATGGAAGGAAAGAGGGTTGCGGAAGGCGTCGAGTTCTATATTGCCGCGGCAAGTTCATTGGTTCAACAAGAGTCTGAACGGCTCGGACATTGGGGCATGCTCATAGCCTCTGGTGCCAAAGTTCTTCCCGCTGGATGTGGCCCTTGCATTGGTCTGGGAACGGGTCTTCTTCAGGAAGGGGAAACTGGGATTAGCGCCACGAACAGGAACTATAAGGGTCGCATGGGTCACCCCAAAGCACAAGCATACCTAGCAAGCCCTGCGGTGGTCGCTGCCAGTGCCATCAAGGGGTACATCTGCGGCCCCGACTCGCTTGACCCCACCAGTCTACCCCCGACCGGCGCCCCCACATTTTACGAGACCCCCTCGGAGCGTATTTCACCAGAAGCTGCGGCACAGACGACAGATGAACCTCTCTTCCCTGGCTTCCCATCCGTCTTCTCAGGTCGCCTCCTCTTTGTGCCTCAAGACAACTTGAACACGGACGCTCTCTATCCCGGGAAGTACACCTACCAAGACGACATTACGCTCGAGGAACAAGCTCGTATCGTCATGGAGAATTACGATCCGACCTTTGCAGGCACGGTGGCATCACTAAATCCTCTCCAGGACCAGCAGCTCTCGTCTCCTTCTGTATTGACCGATGGTAGCAGTGATATCACGTGCCAGGGTGTCACACTCGTCTCTGGATATAACTTTGGCACGGGATCATCTCGCGAGCAGGCCGCAACTGCGCTCAAGGCTGCGGGCGTCCCTGTCGTTGTTGCAGGTTCCTTTGGAGACATCTTCAAACGGAACGCTATCAACAACGGGCTCGTGTGTCTCGAGTGCCCTGAGCTCGTGAAAGATCTGACGGACACCTATGCTAAGGATGGGAAACGGGGTGCTGGAGGTACGAAGGGCGAGCTCACCGTGAACGAAGGTCACGAGATACGGGTTGATATGCGCGACGGGTCTGTCAATGTCACAGGTCCCGGATACGAGAAACGATACGTGGTGCGCACGGTCGGTGCTAGTGTGCAAGAGCTCTGGGTATATGGAGGACTCGAGGGATACGTCATGAAATCTATTCGACCACAACCGTGATGCAGATTCGTCGGCTCGTACATATACATAGGTGTACATATTTAAAACATGTATTCAGGGAAAGACCTGCTTATGTAATCTAATAAAAAAAAAAAAGATTCAGCGATGGTTGTCGCACGTCCCGTGAGCTCTCTTCGAACGATTTATACTAGGTGAAGGCAGAACTTCGTCGGCAAATACATCTGAATACAACGTACAGGGTGGGAATATAGGCATCCGCCGGAGAATCCACGATAAAGTATTAGACAGGGGGGGTGAGGGTGTTGATGTTGGCGAACATGAAATTCTAAAGATGAAGCGGTCACTTACCAGACAATCCTATGGATCAACTTTATTATACTAATTAAGTTTTCTAAAAGCCAAAAGGAAGACCGATGCAATGACATTGACAATGATGAACGGAAGACCTGTCAAGATAAATGATACGACTCGGACACGTCATAGGATCTTCACCTAATATGGCGAAAAATCAGCGTCCCATACTATCAGATCTGCAGATGTATTCCGCCAGCCAAGATAACACAGACAGTTGCGATGTGTTCGGTCGTCAGTAGAAAACGGACTCGAATCACATATTACTGACATCACTTCTCGCTCGTCCGAGAGGTAGGCCATTATTTGTATCGCCACACCCGGGTAATGTAAGTAGAAGAGGGCGGTGATTATCCTCGGAATTGGATCACCGGCATCTCCATTCATTTATTCTACAATGTCAGTGATATCAACGGGTAAGGAATTGCTTACATGTCTGGCTGAATAGAAGACATAGGGTCATTTGTAGCGTAGAAGCTTGTCTAGCCATAAACCAAGAATCAATAGCGAGAGCATGACCATGGCCACCGTCCCGATCAATGTGGCCGCAAGTCCGTTGAAATGATGAACAACAACCTGCAGAATGAACCAGAGGAGTTGAATGCTATGGACTGCTTTCCTCCCAGGTTTGATTTGTTCTTCAATTTGTCCATGATGACCATGATGATCTTCCCTCTTCTCATAGAGATGTAGAAACCCGAGGGAACCGATCGCACGCAACCCACCATCCGAGTTGCCACCTGTCAAATAATGTTATGTATCGTTGATGGTCACTGATCGACATGACATACCTCTACTAAATGTGATATTTGGGATTCGGAACACCAGAGTGAGCTATGTACACAGATTAGCAGTGTCAGTGAGCAACTCCAAACTATACTCCACAGGCTGCGAGTTGGTCCATTGTGTGGCGAGCAGCTGGAACTTGTTGTATTCGTGGAGGCGAGCGGAGGGATAGTTGGCAGGAGAGTTGCAGCTGCTACTGGAGGTTACTTCTGTAAATGTTACACTTAAGTTACTCTATTTCTAGGACTGGTTCGTTGGCAGCTAGAGATGCTTTTCGTTGATTTGTGAATTGTTATAACTTGAAATACTATGTTCTGCATTACAGCACCCAAGTCAACAAGAGATACCGCTAGCCAAGTGCCACATGACAGGATCGAGGATAAGCAAGGTAATTAAAAAAACAAGCTCTACAAATGGTATACACCGCTGCGTGAACCATCTATGCTATGAATGAAGAAACGCCAAGTTCACCACCTGTCCCTTCCACCACCACCACCACCACCGTTACCATAATAATTATCGTGTCCCCCACTTCCGCCCCCACCGCTGAATCGTGAACCTCCGCCGCCGCCTCCGCCTCGTCCACGGCCACCACCACCACCATAGCGGCCTGCATGACAAAATAAACATAAGTAATTGACTAGAAAAGATGAGGGCACAGACTTCGACCACCCCCTCCACTGTACATTGCCATTTCCTCCAACTGTGGGGGTACGTGGGCTTTTGCTTCTCGCAATATACTGATGAGTTCGCGAGCAGACTTGGAATTGTCGGTGGTGAAATAGGTGTACGATGTACCCTTCATACCCGCTCGCTAGGAGTGCGTCAGTCACGCAAAAATGGATGCAAGATATGGCTTACGCCTGTACGGCCGATTCGGTGGATATAGTCCTCACAGTTGTTCGGGAAATCATAGTTCTGCAAACATGTTAGCTACACACCAAGGCCACGGACAAAGCACCTACAATGACGTAGCCAACATCCTTCACATCTTGTTGCAGACAACGGGGTCAGGCGGTCGATGGGCGAGGCGGCAATGCAAGATCGACGGAGAGCACATGAAGCACATACAACATCAATAAATAAAGAACGGAAAGGATAGATGCGCTTCTGCGGACAGGACACAGCAGCAGACAGTATCGTAGGCTGCTCCACAGGGATAGAAACATTACGGCCAGGAAAACAAGGACTGGAAACATTGTGGCAGCGGTCGAAGAGTCACCGAAATCTAGTGTCCGAAACCTGCCATGTGTTCGTTCACGTCGTGGGGCAAGCCCATTCGAAACCAACATGGATGGAGGTTGCCAACAGAGCGGACAATAGACGAGTGGGAAACCTCTAATAGACAGCTTCGAAGCCAAGTTCCCGTTCCGAGGCCAATGTCCTGTGGGTGATAATCGCGAGCAGCAAGTTGGAGATAAACCTCCGTTAGCAATTTACCCATGCTCTCCACTAGAGGAGCAATCGAAATCACTGCCAAACCTTGCGGGTTGCTCGCGCTCACACGCGCATAGTCCAGGTTGAAGCGCTTGGGAAAAAGAAAAGAAACGTACCTAGACCACGAGACGCGACATCCGTGGCAATCAAAATAGGAGAACGACCAGCCTTGAACTCTCCAAGAACCCAATCACGCTCGCGCCTGAAGAAAACTTAGTCTTATCAAGACCAATGTGGCGAAGTCGACTCACTGTTCTTTGTCTCCGTGAATTGCCAAAGCAGGCCAACCATCTTGCCTCAAATACTTCGTGATATCGTCAGCGACCCTTTTGGTCCCTACGAAGATGAGGACTTTGGCGTTTTCTGAGCTGATTTGATCCAAGTGCTTGATCAATTTTGCCCGTTTCTCAAAATCACTGCAAACTTCAACAATTTGTTGAATGTTGTGGTTGGCGGTCAGCTCCATGGAACCGATGTTGACTTGGATCATATCCTTCAGGAAGTCCTACAAAAATTATCCCATCGATGAACAAGCCTCTCACTGAGAGGTGAAAACAAACATTCGCCAATTTTTGCACATCCTTCGGCCACGTTGCGCTAAACATCAGTGTTTGACGATCTGGACGGATTTGAGAAACAATCTTCCTGATCTGAGGCTCAAACCCCATATCAAGCATGCGATCGGCCTCGTCCATCACAAGGTAAGTAATACGCCGAAGATTGGTCTTCTGTGTTTCCAACATGTCGATAAGGCGTCCAGGTGTTGCGATTACGATCTCGACTCCACGCTGCAAATCGCGGATCTGGGGTCCTTTTGGGGCACCTCCGTAAATTGCAGTGTTGCGGATGCGCGAACTCGATCTGCAGAAGGTTTCATACAGAGTGACGACTAGTGCTGTATCGCTTACCCAAACTTTGTGCATTCTTGTTGAATTTGCACCGCGAGCTCACGAGTAGGAGCCAGAACAAGAGCAATAGGGCCATCGCCGGGTGACAACAAAGGTTGACTGCATGAATAAGTAAAAGTCGACGACTCGATAATAACCACTCACGCATTGATGTGGAGCATGGCTGGGAGGGCAAAGGAGATGGTCTTCCCGCTTCCGGTCTGTGCAATGGCAACGACATCTCTACCGCTTAATGCCATTGGCCATGCCTGGCACTGAATGGGCGTGGGTGCAGCGAAGCCTTGGGCACGAATGGAGGCCATGATGTACTCCGGAAAACCGGCTTCATCAAAAGCTCGCACTGGTCTTGGGACACCACGCCCTTGGATCTTGAAAAATACAATTGTTAAACTCTGTATCAATAACTTGAGGTGGACTCTACCTTTATGTCTTGAGCTCGCCTAAACTCATCCACCTCCCGGTCAGTGAGGGCTGAAATCCGCTTATCTTCGACGTAAAAATTCTTCTCGAAACGTTCCAGCTTTTGCGAGGACCAATCAATAGAGCGTAAACCGCCTCCTAGATTGCCCATTCGATCGTCGTATCCTCCCCCCCAGTTGCCACCGCCGCCACCTCCGTATCCTCCACCATACCCGCCGCCTCCACTCCCACCACCGTAGCCATTACTATAACCATTAGTGTGACTCTATGGGTTCAAAAAGTAAGCAGGACACTTGGATATGGTCTTTGCCACCCACCATTGTTCAAATAATTCTGCAAAAGTGACAAGGTGTAGGAATACAGAAGAGTCGTGGTGCAAGCTGCGTCTGACAGAGCCACTCGAAAAGAAAAACGGGAAAATATATACAAATATCTTATGTAAGCAAACCATTATGTAATTCATTGCTATGTACGCCAAAGTGTACTGACAAAAGGTCTGGGTATGAGTGGAAAACGAAAACGAACGTGGGATTGTAACATTTATACTACCTTTCCAGATGTGAAAAAAAAAAGACAGAGAACATGCAAGCATTGAGTAATGTACAAATAGGATGGCAATGGGACCTCACATAACTGTGCATGGTTTGCGAAACCGGTGTGGTTTCTTGCGCGAAGGGTCATCAGGGTACCGTGCAAGCATTTGCTTCACAAGGTCCTGAAAAACATCTGTAATGTGCCAGTTACGCTTGGCAGATGTCTCATAGAACGGGATACCCCAGCGCGCAACCAGAGCCTGAATCGTAGTGCGAGAAACTTCCCGCTCATCAACCAGGTCCAACTTAGTACCAACAACAACAATAGGAACGCTCTGCATATATATAGGTTACGTTCAATATCTCCATTAGGCTGACAACGTGAGAGAATTACTAACAGTGTCACCCATTACACGATAGATCTGTTGGCGGAGATTATCCACCTCGCGAAGGCTTGCTTCTTGAGTAAGACTTGGGAGACAAAACAAATGAAAAAAAATAAAACAGGAACAAAGATATCACACCTGAAAACCAAAACAAAACCTTGGCCAGACTGAGGAGTCGCAAAATACGAGTACTAGTGTAAGTGATAACTCATGCTTCGATCATGAGATTTTCTACCTTGATGTATAGTTCTTTAAGGGCGATAAATTGCTCGGCCCCTGCGGTATCCAACACTTCGAGCTAAGCGGTAAGGTTAAGAAAAATATTTTTATGGGAGATCGGATCTGATTGGGGTAGAACACACACGAGCTCACCGAAGCCTTAACGCCATCGACGTCGACTATACGTCTGTAAGCTTCTATATCGATTGTTAGTGGAGGTACGGTATTAGCAACCATGCCAGCAGCTACCTTCTATCGTGGGATCGTAATTCTCGAGAAAGACATCTTGCACGAATCGTACTGTCAGAGCCGATTTCCCTACCCCACCAGCTAGGTTCAAGAGATTGTAATTTACTGCAGAGCTTCAAAGTACTGTGTACCCACCACCGAGAACAACGACGTTGAAATGTCTCATACCACGCGATGTCGTTTCAAGTGGACGAGTGTTGGATGGGAGAATGAGCGGGAAAGGGCGGCCAGGTGTGGGAAGTAAGCAAGCAGTGTCATGCACGATTGTAGGCCTGATTTAGAGTCCCTTCTAAGTAATATCAAGGTAATGAGCGTTTACAGAACTTGGAGAGAAAGACGATAATGAACAAACTGACACACTCACGGGCAAATCGGTAGGAGACCCAGCGAGACGTATGGGATGTATGGAGGTATACCTGTTATTAGTGCTAATCCGGAGGTGCCGGTGAACGCTCAAAGTTACACCGTAGGAATTTCCGCTCATATGTAATCCTTTGTTATTAGGTAAGCAGACTTCCTAACCAAGTGACAGTCACTCGATGCCCCGTCCACGCGTTTTCTTTGACTTTTCCATCGGTTCTGACCCCGCGGGAAGGTTTGATTTAGGTCTGTAGTTAACATATGGGATGTGCTCACATCGCTCTAGAGTCATTTTCGAACTATTCAACGATGCAACACCAAAGACAGCAGAAAAGTAAGCCGCACCTAATACTCAGATGGATCGGAGCTGAGGTGATTGCAGCTTCCGTGCACTATGCACAGGTGAAAAGGGGCTATCAGTCGTCTCGGAGCGTCCATTATATTACAAGAGTAGTATTATCCACCGGTCTATTGATGATTTCATGATTCAAGGAGGAGGTCTGTCTGTATCTGAACCCTCCGCGTTTCTCGCAACTTATTGCCACAGACTTTACAAAGCACAATGGTACCGGAGGTGAATCTATCTATGGAGGCACCTTTCCCGACGAAGACCTTTCTCGTTCTCTCGATTCTGAAGGGTACGTGTGTCGAACATTGCTTATGCATAGTAGAATCTGGTCTGACGTGCGGATTACCCTAGACTGCTATGCATGGCCAATCGTGGACCTGATACCAATGGATCACAATTTTTCATTACCCTGCGGGAATGTCCCCACCTGGACGGTATGCTTTTCGGTCTAGCTGGTCCCCCTGTCACTAAATTCCACCAGGCAAACACGTCGTCTTTGGAAAGGTGATCAGAGGTTATGACGACGTGGTAAGAAAGCTAGCCCAAGTACCTGTAGATGCCAAGGACCGACCACAAACACCAATTACAATATCAAATTGTGGCGAACTCGAACTGAGAAAGTCGAAACCCGTAGAGCAAGAGAGAAGTATGTTTTCCATTTCTTTATCATCCATAGCACGGTCCAAATTTGGTTTTGGCAGGAGAAAGCGCCAGGAATCGCAAGCGCCACGATAGTCGCTCCCGATCACCCGGCGCAGGCCGTGAACGTCGGTATAAAAAAACGAAAATGCAGACTTCCGAACCAGGACAGCAGTCAGAGAACCATCAAAGGTCGGGGGGAAACAGTATTCCACACGAGACAGAGGAAGAATACGATGCTCGTTTGGAACGTGAAGAACAAGAACGACTGGCAAAAGTGAAAGTCAGAGAATTGGAGCGCATCCAACAAATGCGTGATCATGAGAAGCCAAATCCGACACAAGGTGTCCGTTTCAAAGGTGCGTTGATCGGTTATCGGTAGGTTTTGGCATGTTTTCTCATTCGTTATAGGCCGCGGACGCATGAAGTTCGTTGATCCAGAGCTTCACCAGCGGCAGTAGCGAAGGCATTACATTGCCTTGTCTTCATGTATCCTGTATTGGGAATTCACACCTAGCTTATCTATACCGAACATCCTAATGTCGACACTGATGGAATAAAAATCATCTAGTTAGACAAGTCGACTAGCTGATCAGTAGCATTGTCCACGGCGACTGTTCCACATTCTTCGCTAGCTTTTTGATCATCCGCCCTTCCGGCAGCGGTTGGTTTTCCGCCAACGGCGTTTGCAAAACTGAATGATGGTCTGACAGTGGCGACAGCAGTGGATGGGGAAGTGGATGAAGCTTTGTTCGACGGTGCGGGTCCCCTTTCGGTGGCTTGCCGAGAATTTGTGCGTGACATCGAGTGCTGCGGCGGAGCACGATCCTTGGCAAGCTCTAAGCGGACGGAAATTTCTCGTTCCTTTGCAGAATTGTCAACTGGCCTGTAACATGTCAGAATGATTTCCTTTCGATTCAGAGATAAGCTGACTTTGCAGATCCGAACGGACTTGGTCTAGGGGCATTGGAGGCTAACTTTGGAGAGGACAAGGGAGATGGACTAGTGGAGCCTGTGGAAGTACGAGGCAGTAACTCAAGCTTTTTGCGGCTAATCTGAGGTGTTGGAGGAGTAGAACCGCTCGCTGTGTGCAGGTGGATTAGCAACAATCGAAGATCATTGATATACACTCACGGGGTGTGCCACCTGGAGCTCTCTTTGCTCGCCAGTCGCCCTCATCAGGGGTATCCCGTGCATGAATAGAATCAAATCTACCCCTCACGCTACCAAACTTTCCTTGCGTAGACTCCTCAGGCGCTGAGGGCTTAAATTTGCTCCCCAAGGTCCAATGTTCTTCTTTATCCGCAGTACCTATGAAGCTTTCCGGTGCGGCAAAACCCGAGGCCTTCCGACGGAACGGTGGCGCTTCTGGCTCGGCTACTTTCGACAATGGCCGTGAAGACCTCCAGTCATTGATGTCGTCAGAAACACTGGGTGCAGGAGGCTGGCGTTCTCCTGTCTGTCCTTCAAAACGGCGTCTCGAAGGCTCACGAGAATCAGCGAAAGACGGAAGGGGTCCATCCCTGCGCCAGTTGCCAGAGAATTTGGAATCATCTTCAGGGGCTCCGCCGCTAAACCCAGCCCTTTCCCTCGCTAAAGCAGGATTGAGTCTACTTTCAAATGAAATAGAATATAAGCTCACGGGGCTCAGCAACACTCACTCGAACGCTTCGACCTGACAGATTCTAACAAACTGTCAGTAAACGTATTTAATCGGAAAATACAGAATAACCAACAGATCCTGTCCTTGATAATGCATCCTTTAGAGCGTCCAGCTCGGCAAATTCGATGTAACCAAAACCCTTGGGTTTGTCATCGCGGTCCTTGATTATTTTGATGGACTTGGTCTACATGTACGTTGGAAATTGTAAGCTCCACGAAACAAACCACGAACCTCATGAGGGCTGAAAAAAGTAGCCAATTCGCTTTCAGTGATATCAAAAGCAAGGTTTCCAATAAATGCAGTGAAGGGTGGATGGGATGGCAAAGGAACTTCCTCTCTGGAAGAGAACGGACGATCGGCTGGGTAAAGGCATGAATCGGTAGGATGCACATGGATCGGAGACTCAACATACGTCGGGATGATGAAAAGTCGTCTCGTCTGCCGAAACGATCACCAGGACGCCTGTCTTCGTCCGTCTTAAGCGAGGCTGGAAGAAGTGGACAGGATGAGATAGTGTAGGCAATGAATGAAATGCATACGGGCAGTCGGAAGGGAGTCCACTTCATCGGCCCATGAGCCGAAAGCTAGTTGTAGGGTCAATCAGGGAACGAGAAGCTCCACAAAAAATTATACACACTGTCATCACCAAGAAATTCGTTGAGAGACATCTTGGGTGCCTTTTTTTTGGGCGCTAATCTGAATCAGATTCATATTCATAGCAAAAGTAAAGAAGGGCCTACCCATTATTGCAAGTTAGTGATTTTTTTGTGGTACCCTGCAATGATATGTTGGCTGTCTGCCAAACAGCCTCAAAAGCTCTGAAGGGAAAGGTGATATCAGTTTTTTTCCCACGTGACAGTTTAGTCAAACAGCAGCATGATCCTTCTCGAGGTACGGCAAGATTCATCGCACGGCTCAGCACAGGCTAATACGATCGTAGTCTCACAATGTCATTATACAAACTACCTTGGCGGACAAGGCTGTTAAGTGGGTCGATAATCTGTGTGTTACCAGGGCAGATCATACTCAAATGATTGTCCGCAAGACCTTCGTCCCTCGATGTCCTGTTCGTAGATTTCGATGGAGTCAGATTCCGCTTATCGACTCCGGATAAAAAGACGGTGGTTCGACTGTCGATGAACATTCGTTGCTGGGACGAGCTTGTGGCATATGGCGCACTCGACGTACTTAGGCGGGAATACGGCACTCTGATCAACGCTCAAACAGAACCGGAATTCCACATCAGTCTCGACATTGACCTCGAACAACTCCCGGCTGACGAAGGTGTGTGTTCAATGTTAGCTGCGAGCCTACCTAACACGCCCCAGCGAGTCGGGATGCGTTCATCAAATCTATCGCCCTGATAAAGCGCAACGCTCTTGCAGCCCCATTCGAACTGGCTTTTCATCAGCAGAAAGAATTAGAGTCGTCGGGTACCGCACTCGGGGATTTAATGCAGATCCATTATCGTGATGAGGAGGCTATATACATTCGTGCATCACCTGATCGGGTGACGGTGATCTTTTCGACCGTCTTCCGAGAGGAAACAGATAGGATATTTGGTAAGGTGTTTCTGCAGGTAAGCCATCCGTGTCCGATTCGAAGGTAGAGCTTCTAACATCGCCATCAGGAGTTCGTAGATGCTCGACGTCAGCCCAGCATCCAGAATGCTCCCCAAGTACTCTACACTAATCGTGATCCGCCGCTCGAGATCCGAGACGTGCCTGGGCTGCGGGATTCCGATGACATTGGATATGTCACCTTTGTGCTCTTTCCTCGCCACTTCTCTAAGCCTGATGTGTCGTATAACACGATCTCGCATATCCAGCTGTTCCGCGACTACCTCCACTACCACATCAAATGTTGCAAGGCTTACATGCACTCGCGCATGCGTCATCGTGTAGCCGAGTTCCAAAAGATCCTGAACCGCGCCAAGGCGGAGGCGGCTGCTACGGAAAGGAAGACTGTCACGTGAGTTTATTTAACACGTTCTGCAGAGCTATCCTGACGCGATCGCAGCGGGAGGACGATGGTAGTTCGTTAGTTTAGTTGGACGCGTAGTCTACCATAAGAATCGTATTTCTCCTTTCTCACGCCACATCTACAATGTTGGAGTCGATGGACGTGGAGCGCGTCACTGAGCCTGTGGCAGGGTCCAGCGAAGATACTGGTATGCTGGATTCGATTCGGATAACTAGACAGGGAAAAATGCGTATTTGGGTCAAGAAAGCGCTGGACTTTTTCGAAGTACGTTCCGATTGCTCGCGAGAGAGCAAGTATCCAAACATCACCTAGGAACATCCATCTAAACCGCTCGTGCTTTATTCGGCGCCAGGGGAGGTCTCGACGTCCACCATCGCACGTCTGGTCTCCGTTGTCGAGATCATAAAGCGTGAGTACTTGAAGGGACGCGACGTCTCCGAGGGCGACGTGTCTGGGCTCCATCAGTACAACCAGCTCCTGTCTGAGCAGCGAGACATGATTCCGGTGGAAGCGGGAGAGGACCGAAGGGATGCACTAACCCTGGTGCTCGATGGTCATTCGCAGTGCGTGACGTGAAGTTGCACGCAGAGTCATTCATTCATTCCAGCAGTGCGAAGCAATCGCTCGCGCCACACATGAAGATCACGCTATCCACCACGACCATCGTGGGCAGCCACGAGAAACGGGAGACGTGAGTAGCATAAATACATCAGACCCTACGAAGCGCTGATGATAAGACAGATACCAGATACCCGCGACCCGTCGCATGTCCAAGACAGCGAAGGCGAGGATGCGAAAGCGGATGAGAAAGCAGGATGGGTAGTTTTCGTGTCAAAGTTGTCTAGTTATGGAAATATATGACATAAGGTTTGTGGTGAAAAATTGCCAAGGGGACCGAACTCGAGTCGAACTGTAGTCTTTAGTCTGCAAGTCAAGTCAACTAAACTACTACTTTGCTTAGCTCTGCCTGCAGTGTTCGCTTGTCATTTTATTCTCCTACTAGCCAAGTCTCGGCAGTATATTGATTGGTTGCGTCGACTTACCTTATCGTTGCTGTAGCGATATTGCGGTTCTGCAACTGTCCCGCTTGGTTCCAATCCTGCCGGTAGATCTCCGACCTTTTTTATAAGGGTTCACTTGGCTGCGCCTATGCCTCGCCGCACCGCTACTCGCACCGTCACGTCCTCCGCGACTCCTCAGGCTCCCACCGTTCGCCAACAACTACAGACCCCCTACGATTCAAACATTTACCAGCTTCGTCGTCACTGGAAATGGGCCGCCTTTTCCCAATTCTTCTTTACGTTCAGCCCTCTACTTGCTATGGCCGACGTCACTCTCATCGTAAGCTCATATGTCTTTGCAAATGTTCGGCACTTTCACCATGTTCTTCCTTTCTTCATAGGACGTCGAGAACGATCTCGTCCACTCCACCAATCGTGTTCTACCCCGCGTTATGCAGCGTTTGCTCATAACCCTTACTCAGGATAGGAAGATAACGTGAGTATCTTCTACCCTTTGCTGCTTCCTTTTTGCTCAATGTCTATGCCCATGTCCCTTCCTTTCTAGGACTGAAAGCTGGCAGAACGTCCTGCGACGCCAGTACCAGAGGAGGGACCCGCAAGCTAGCCCTATTGGCCTACCAGCTCGTTCTCAGCATTATATCGTAGAATCCTCCCGCGCTTCTACAGCACCCCCGGGTGCTTCCCTCCTTGAGGGACCGCTGCTGGAACTGCAACCCGAGAATGAACCCTCGCAACCCGATCAGCCTGTACCTTCTTCCGAAGATACAACCGAAGGCTCAGTCGAAAATCCGGAGGACATCTCCACAGCACCAAAGGTCGAGGAGGAAGACATATATGAAACACTGGAGCCACTGGAGAAACAGGTCGATTGGTTAGATCTCTCAATGCTTGCGAAGCTCGATTCTTTGCATATCTTGGCGGAATGGCAATTTCAGAATCCCAACAGGGTCCGCCAGCAGATGAAAACCGATGATGAGCAAGCAAGTTGGGTATGTCGGGTCACGAGCACCTTTCACCATCTTGTCTAATGCCCACCTCCTTATCAATATAGCGCATCGGGCCCGTCGGATATGACGCGAAGAGCAATGCTTACTGGTTTATCGGTGGTATGTGGACGTGACGTCTTGCTGACGTCGACTAAATATCTTGACTAGGTGACCGACTTTGGATTCAGCGAGAACCGCCCAGATTGAACCTGAAGCGGAAGCGGAAGCCAGGCGGAAATTCAAGGAATACCGTGAAGGAGCAGCCACAGCCCCTAGCAACGAAACGTCAGCGGATCGGTTTGAATCCGGGGACCCCTGAGAAACCATCCGCTGCACGGTCAACTCGCCGCAAGACACAACCCCAGCCTTCTCCTGGATCAAGAGAGGGGCGCGCTGCAAAAACACGGGCAAATCAAAGACTGGATGCGCAGGCAAGGGATCTCGCCGAGTTCCAACGCCAAATGGCCAGCTCTCGCACTAGGCCTGCATCAACCTCTCCTCGCAAACCCACAGGCATAAGGGTCAGCGCGCGATTACGAGGCGCCACGGTGGAAGATGACGAGTGGCAGGAAATTCCTGATGAATGGTTGGGCAAAAGCGATACCCACAAGAGCTATGTCAATGATCCACCTTCTATCCCCTTACCCGCTGGAAAAGAACGAACGAGGACTGGTTTAGAAAATGATGAAAGCTCAGTTAGCGAACTCACGGAACTCAGTGACGGTGAAGACGACACGGAGAGGGCGGAAAGCGATTCCGACGAAAAGCTAGATGCGGAGGAAGCGAGCCCAACACCAGCAGAGGATGAACCGGATTTGATGACTGGGGGTCAGCAGGACGGAGATACAAAGTTTACTGACCTAGTCACTACACTTCCTCCTAATGACTTCGTTGAGTGGGAAACGGTTGGTATCATTTGGTATGTTAAGTTGATTATCCACTGATCAGTTTGAATAGATATGTGTTACTCTGGAAGAATGGGAAAGTATCGGACAACAGTTCGAGAAAGCAACTCACTATGCAGAGAAGGCACTTCATAAAGTATTGTCACAATATATCGTGCCCATGGTTACTGCTGAACTCAGGGTATATTTTATTTTTATTAGAGAGATATCTTTGTTAATTTCTTCAAAAGGAAGTCGAGAAAAAACGACGCATAGAGGATGCTGTCGTGCATCGCAAGCGTTCCTCTCGGATTGCGATGAAGGAGTCCGAAAAGGAAGAAGAACGTGCAGCGATGAGGAAACGGGTGGAGGAACAAGAAAAAATGAGCCGAGCGCGAAGATTTGAAGCTCGCCAGCAAAAAGAACAGGTGGAAAGACTCAGAAGGGAGAATGCTCGCGAGCAACGTCGGAAGGAGCGTGAGCTTCGGGAACAGCAATCCGCCGAAGCGCAAGAAGCAGAAATCAAGTTCGGTTGTCATTGATGTATCATGTCTGGTGTTCTAACTGCAGCGTAGGCCCGACGTGACTGTGGATGTCCTCCACGAAGGGACGAGCATTGCCCTGCTACCAGCCGGACAAAGCAAGGTTTCAACCGGCTTGAGTGTCCCGATCAATGGCACAGGCAGTGGGTCTCGCAGCCCTGTTGAGAACTGGGAGTTGGATTGTGAAGTGTGTGGACGAAAGGGAATCAACCAGGTTAGATTTGCTTGCATTCCGGTGTTCATTCCCGACGTCATACCTTTGCAGGATGATGGAGTTCCCCTCTTGTGCTGTGGCGTATGTGGCAAGTGGCAACATATTATCTGCCATGATAAACAAGATACGATGACCGGGCATGCACGGCGTAATTGGGATACCGAGGATTTCATTTGTCGACAATGTCGTCTGATAACTTCTAGGAGCTCATCACTTGGTAGCTCTACGAACTTCATTTCGCATGGAGTGAACGGCAAGAGGGTACAGGCCTCCAGTACTCAGGGCTATTACGGCCAGGCGTCAAATCATCCCAGAAGCCATCCCAACACCGATTACTACCAAAATCCACCATCCAATACAAGATACCCATACGATCGTCCTGATATTCAGACAGCTGCTGCTTCTCCCTCTTCTCGTTCCCACATCCCATTGGCCCCGTCTACAGGCGTCACATTTGCCCATTATCAGCCCCAACAAGGCGGGTTTTCAACTTCTCGGCCAACCTACTCGGTCCAGGACCCTAATCCCTCCCAACACGCACGGTATACTATTGCGCCTCACGGAGTCCCAGCAACTGGGGTTACTCCATATCCCTCTACCTTCCACGTGAGCTTTTAGTCAACGTTTCTTGGATATGTACTCAATCCGACATTAGGCACAGCCTATAGCTCACTCATCCGCACATGTTCACGAACAATGGCCATCTTACCCTCGCACCGCCAATTCATACCCAGTGAATGGTGGTTCGCCCCTTCGAACACAAGGGGTTCAATCATACTACAATGGACATGCCCACGCGTCGTATTCCCAGATGCGAGGAACAACTAACCCTACCGTGCTAAGGCAATATGCTGGGCTCCAACATGTTCCGTCATACCAACACAGTGAATAGTGGTTGACTCCATACTATCCCGCTGTAGTCCACGTTCTTGATTTATTACAGTTGTCTACCTCGGTGCTTTGGAGATTCCTCACCGTCGAACTAGCGAATGACGATTTTACGGACACGATGTTATACAATGTAGAATACCAGTAATGTGGTGTAGGGTAATAATCTATCGAATTGTCTCGTACATCTTGAATGCAGGAGATGTGAAAGGGAATGGATCATCGTCTGCGACGGTGTCCCTAGTGAGTTGAAGGGTCAGGGTGATGTAGCAACCTGGTCACGAGCTTACGCACTCCATGGGTCCGAGAATCCTCAGTCCACGAATGTGGGTGTCTTTACCACTCATGTGGTTTGCTACGACGATGAGTTGGAGAACATATGCATGGACTGGATTGCTGGATGGTAGTAATTGAGGTAAAGCAACAATAGTTCAGCATGCTGAGAAACGCACTAGGTGCTACCGTCTTCGCTTAGCTCTGATGACACATCAAAGGTGATCCAGCCGTCAGGTTTCTCGAGAGTGGCCACCCGGACATCTTGGAGATCGCTGGGACCAGTGCCAGCCCGAATCGCCAAAGTCGATGGCGTGTAGGAGTCGTCTAACGGCCAGCTGAGGTATATGCTGATTTTCTGAGTGGCCACGTATGATCAGGGTCCTTAGTGAAGAAAAGCAAACAATGGAATCGAATCGACCTGAATCGCGACTTTGCGAGGGAATTCGATAGTTATGAAATGAGGTTGGGGGCCATCGGAGCTATGTAGTGGACCAAAAGGCTGAGCGTTCCGTGGCGATTGACAGAAGCAGTACTGACTGCCAAAAGGTGTCGGGATCGCCGTCCCTCAAGCATTCGGCGCCAAAACCGAACTTGTATGAGGAAACGGACCATTTGGCGATACGACCAATGTCCGGCCACGGGAGGACGGGTGGTAGGCGAGCTAAGGAAAAAAAAAAAAAAAAAGGAGTTTCAGTCGTTTGGGGTGATCGTTCGGGGTAGTGATCATGATTGCAAACTTTGGTGCATAATTGGCAGACCGTCCTTGGGCATAGTATCATTGGCTGCAGCAGCAGACGGTGCAGGGTCGGTAGCATCTTGTGTGTCATTGCGCGTGCCTCCAATGGACGCGGACATGTGGATGTCGTGGTGTGGTGCAGACAATGTGACACAAAACTTGGAGACCTTCAAGTTTTGGACACATTGTGTACGCGGGTCCGAGTACGGTAATGATGGGAGAACCGGCGTGTAACTCAATCACCATGTACGTACTCCGCATATCCTAGTAGTATCGCTCCACTTCGAAATCAGGTACCAAGCAGATCGACGCTCTGCCTTCTTATCAATGCCGGCTGCCCGGACTCGAGGTGACAAGTGGCACCTCACCTACTCTCTCTCCTGCACGCCACATAAGTTCGACATCCAACACCCTCTACCGTTTCCCGTCAGAAATCTTCTCATATGCCAGCATCCATAGCTGCAGTTAACGCTACTGCCACTCCGTTGCCCCCTTCCCGGGCCACTCCGCCCATGCCACTCGTTAATCCCCAGGCCCTTGATCGAGTAGTAGCAACAGGTGGGATCGAATTTGGACAGATGACGGAATGTCTCAGGCTATTGGAGGAGGAGCTCGCAGAAATAGAATCACAGATATCAAGCACAGAAAGCGCTCAGGCTGGTCAGGCAGCGATTTTGAATGGGCTTCAAAAGGACCGAGATTCCAAAGTTCGGACTAAAGAGCAGATCAAAGCGTTTCTTAGGATTCACCACCAGAAGAAGATGCAGGCGAAAGAAGCCATGATTGCACGAACCGGAGCTGCTGGATCAGTTCCTCAAAATGGGGAGGCGGAGGCGGGTCCATCTTCCCAATCACACCCATCCAATGTACCAGGTATATCAAACGAGGGGCCGACAAGGCCCACGACTGACGAGCAGAAACCTCCGATGACCGTGACCAAAGTGATGACCCAATTCTGGCAGTCCTGTGGTGCTCCTAGTGGTGCCACTCCGCAGGCAGCTAGTCAGAATCAATCATACCCGGCTATCATTCCCCAAGCTGCAGCTATGCGAAATATGACGGTGATGAAAGGAATTCGACCACCGAATTTTGGACCCTCACAAATAGTGGCGAACCCTCACGAAACCGGCGGTACTTCCAATACAAGAACTTATGCTCAACATATCCAGGCAGTCAATCCGTCTGTATGGTACGGGGCGTTCTCGGCCGCATTCCCCAACCTCGGTGGGCAAGCAACGAATGAAATACAGATGCATGTTGTTGGATTTTTTGATCAGCCTACGTAAGTTTGCTGCGACGATTTCCAGTGCGTAGCCTGAGACGTTATTACAGCCGAACGGACAACTGGCCCAAGAACTTCGATTTGAAAGCTTGCAAGGAACCTCTGAAAGACAGCCAGGAACTGACATCATGGCTCAAACTCCAATCTCGGGCTCGTAAGATGCAGTTCAGACCCAACCTCCATACGCCCGATCGGTCAATGAACGAGCAGAAGTTTCAAGCGCTGTATAAATTCATGACTGAGTCCCGTATTGTAAACATATTTTCGTCATGTGCTGTGACCGATTCACTCACTTCAAGTTGAACTACAGTATGCGTGTACAGGATTTCAGATACCATCAAGCAAATTCATGTACCTCGTCATTTTTCCAATGCAATCTTGTTTCATAGGGGTATTCCCCGACGGCCTCCCCGATCTTCCTGGAAGTGGAAACGTGTTGGATGGTGGTCCGCTGCTAACTGAGGTCACCAAACCCCTGCCACTCAGTGGATTAAACCTCCCTCAGACACTCATTGCTCGTATGCGAACCTTGGAACCAGCAAGACGAAAGCAATTCCTGGCTCAATTTATTCGAGCACAGCAGCTACGACGGCAGCAGTCGCAACAAGCCCAGCCTGAGCAACCTCCCGCCACCTCAAGTCAGGCTGCGACTCGGAACTCGCACGGGATGCCAACACCCTATTGAGCAACTGTAACTATGCCTTCAGGCTTACTCGTAAGTCCCTCGTGACTCACCTTGGATTACTGTGCTGATCTTCATATACAGACAAATATGCAGCGAAATGCTGCATGTTCGACCCCCCAGGGGAACCCAGGCTAGACTACTTCTGCGTCTCAACTGCACATTCATCGATTGTCTACCATCATCGTTGTACAGTTGCACTACTCTACACTTGTATTGCTTTATCGCTCGCTGTACACTCTTTTGGAACTAATACGATCTTGTGTCTGTGGTGCGCTAGAAGGACCGTCGGTTCGTTGGATTTTGATATGCTTAATTAGCCTCATGTATATCATACTATCCATGCCGGCACGCGGTAAGTTCCGGCGGCAGACCCGTCCGACCTACACTTGAAAATCGTTTCGGCATCTTGGAGAACGGGTCCCTCCTCTGGTAGAACTTACCCGGTACGATGATGGAATCTGATGATGCCAACTGGCCGAGACTAGCTCATCTTGACGACTACCCTCGCTACGGCCGACAAATGATCCTGGACAACTTTGGCCTACAAGGTCCTTTCAAGCATTCTCCCGTCCCACAGACATTCACAGATGGCAGTTGCGCATAGGTCAAATCAAGCTGCAGCGCGCATCCGTAGCTGTCGTTGGCGCGGGGGGTCTTGGATGCCCTGCACTCCAGTACCTCGCCGCCGCCGGTGTTGGTAAGCCTTTCCTCCCCATTGCGTCATCAGCGTCATCACCTACAGATATGCCCAGGGCGGATAGCTATCATCGATCATGATACGGTCGAGCTCTCTAACATACAGAGGCAGGTGCTTCATAACGAGGGAACGATCGGCATGTCCAAAGTGCTCTCGGCCGTGGCTGCGATCAATAAGTGAGCGTGATTCTTGTCCCTTCTCTTCATTCAGGATGCGATATCCTGCAGAATCAACTCGACGATCCGAGTGGAACAGATTAACGAAGCAATAAGCTCGTTCAACGCTATGGTGCTCTTGCAACCGTATGATATCATTCTAGATTGCACGGACAACGTGCCAACAAGGTATCTTCTGTCCGACACCGCCGTTCGCCTTAAAAAACCTCTGGTCAGTGGTGCAGCCCAAAAATACGAGGGTCAGCTCTGTATCTACAACCTCGGCGAGTCGGGACCATGTTACCGTTGCATATTTCCCAAGCCTCCTGCCCCAGAAATGTCAGGGAGTTGCGAAGAGTTGGGCATCCTGGGTGCTGTCACCGGCGTCATCGGCGTCATGCAAGCACTAGAGACGATCAAGATCATCGTCGGTCTGCATGGTGAGTGTATTATATGCATTTCGCGCACTTCTGCTGAGCCAAGTCACCAGTACAGACGGAAAAGCCTCCCTCATGATATTCTCTGCCTTGTCCGTGCCACCGTTTCGGACCATCAAGCTAAGAGCCAGGAAATCAACATGTCCTGCCTGTGGGGAGGATGGGCAGAGACTAGGAACCATTCATGACATCGATTACATCGCATTCTGTGGGGGACTCCGCCCCGATTGGCAAGCAAGAGGTTTAATCTCAGGAAACCCCGGTGATCGAATTTCTGTTCAAGTAAGAGGTGCCCATTTGCACATCGCATGAGAGTGATCTCATCTACCCCCAGGAGTTACGACAAACACTGGAATCGCGTGAACAGTACATGTTGCTCGATGTTCGTCCAAAGACCGAATTCGGTATTTGTCACCTGCCGGGATCACTAAGTAAAATCAGCTACGATATCATCGCATGGTTCAATGTTCACGAGTTTGCACGCCAGGCATTCCTCTATCACGGCTGCTGGCAGATCCCTCTACCTGCATACTACCCGACGCCACCTCGAAGATTGTAGTGTTATGTCGACTTGGGAATGACTCGCAAATCGCAGCGGAAGCACTCCGTGAATTTAATCCATCATTTGACGTGAGGGATGTTATTGGAGGTTTACGTGCATGGGCGAAAGATGTGGATCCGCAATTTCCAGTGTATTAAGACATGCAAAGACATACAGATCAGAATGAATTACAACGATGCATCTGTGCTCTTGTGATGCAGTCGTGCATGGATGAAATATACCTCACTTCCCTAACGTCATTCTTGAGTGACCGCAATACGACGTGTCAAAACTACTCACTCAAACCAGCTTTGAACCACTTGGGTATCTTCTTCTGCTCCGACCCTGTGCTTGACGAAGCCTGCTTTGACGAGGTCTCCGATTTCGGGACTGCTTCTAAATCCGCGAAACTGGGTGGCTTTGGTAGGTCAGTTGCTTGCGCAGAGATAACCGACAAAAGTGGCGCAGGGACATTGCTCCCTAAGTATCAATTAGTTTAATTACATTAGTGACGGCGGAGCTGAACAGACAAACCGTTTAGGGATTCGTCCTCAAACCTGAGTAGAAGGATGGAGGACGGTGCTAGTTGAAGCTCCACCAGCGTCAAGTCCCTGACCTTTGGATCAGAAACCTTGAGATCACGCTTGGGCGGAGACTGGTCTGGAAGTAGTGGCATTGTTAGAGGCGTTCAGACACAGATCTGGAGCTCACGAACATAATATGAATTTGATTGGTTTTACATCATCACGGAGTGACGAACGAACAAATGCGTACACGGAACGGATTTTATCCGTCGACGAAAAGGTTTTCTCCAGCTGCGTACGATCGCTGAATCTGATACGAATCGTCGTCTACTGGACCTCTCAGCCCAATCGATAGCATAACAAGAAGAAAAAAAAACTGACGTTAGGCCATCTATCCTTTTTCGCTCTATCAGCTGCTTCCCTTGTGACCCGCAGTTGCAGTGGAGCGTTAACTAGCGCCTGTGTGCGCGCAGTCAAAGTAGCTTGTGCAGCTTTGAGATCAGCCGCGGTTGGTGTAAAGTATGACTCTGGCAATTCTGCTACTTTAGGCTTGCAGAATCAGTACAGGAAGATACGATCCAAGACCTATACACGCACAAGGCGAGGTAGCTGTAGAGGCCGGCGGTTTGTATACCTTGAAATTCGACGGTCCAACGGGAGGGGGAATGCCATCCGTATCAGACATTGAAAATGAATTTGAACTGTGCATAGAGAGCTATGAAGCGGACTTTCCAACAAGATCTTATTGCTACGAAACGACGAGCAGACGGATTAGTTATATGAATTCTACGAACGTGGTGCTGATCGACTACCTGCAACCTAGAGAGCCGAGTGAAAAAGGAAAATGTGAGTACTGAGAATGAAAGCAAGTTCTCGGAAAAGAAAAAAATCAGGTGGATGTGAGTAGTCTCAGTCCACGGGCCTCAGGGTGAGCCGGCAAGCACACCTTTTGGAACAAAGCCCGTGAATCGAACGCAAATTACATGAGTGCATCATTTGAACCAAGACGAAAAAAAGGTCAAGGCTTGGTACTCACAAAGTTAGGTCGTCCTGTCTGGCGGTGATGGTAGTTAGTCAACAAGCGCTTACGATATCTTGTTGTTTACATCTATTCCAAATCTGACCCTTTTCTGTATCTTCACATTGAATCAAGGGGGTTACTCACAAATGCCTGACAATCATCACCACCACCACGACGGCTGTGGTCACGAAAGCCATGATCATGATCACGGCGGCGGAGATGTCGGTCCCAATGACAACCTGTTCCCTTATATTGACCGCCCCCACGTCATTGCATTGAATGGAATTCAAGAAGGATCTAGCATCATAAAGCCGTGGCACGAGCGTACGGACGAATATGTGGTAGGCGACCAGAAAGTCCTCTTGTTGATTTCTCATCCCATTGAGCCGACCGTTAGTTCCTGGAATCTGACGCAGACGAACAATTGTGAGAGGTCCCGTCTTACTACTAGATGCGATGCTACCAGTCCAGTCCTGAATGGGTTCTCTCCTGAAGAATCATTCGCGTGCCGTTTACCGGCTCTGTCAAACTACGCACCCTCCTCTTGAAAGCGGGACCCGGTGATCAGACTCCACAAAAAATCGTCTTGGTGCGTAAACCTCGGCTGTCCTGCTCAAGTTGCTACTCCTGTTTAACCGTACGTCATTGCGATTCTCAAGTTTGCAAACGAGCCGAGTCTGGATTTCGACGACGTTTCGGACAAGAAACCGTCGCAGGAGGTTGAAGTCGCAGTTGACCGAGAGGTAGGCGAATACGCTCTGAGGTAGGTTCACTCTTTCGGTCAAAGACTTGATCGAGTATATATTGATTCCTATTGCTGGATAGGGCGACGAAATTTACGAATGTAACCTCCATAACTTTGTTCATCCCGTCAAATCAAGGAGCCGACTCGACACGAGTATACTATATCGGATTCCTCGGGCATTGGACTCAGGTATGCGCAATGTTGAACCGTACACCACCATTGTCTCATGGCTTTTAACGTTACATCAGCGGAAGAATAATCCTGTCATAACCGTATATGAGACTCAGGCCAATCTAGCAGATCATGATAAGATTCAAGGGACCGATGGCGCTTTCAGCACACCACAAACATGAAATGGGATTGGTTCCAAAAGAGAGTACAATGCTCAATACGGAATATAAGTGCAACTGTACAATGATGACCATAGTTGACGATTAATAGATATGCAGTTGAGACGCAGAAACAGTCTAGCCCAGGTTTGTGCCCTGTGAAGTCGAACCCTCAGCATTTCGCTGCATAAATGATTGCAGCATCTCATAGTTTACAGTCCCACCCCCTGTATTCAACGCTCCAGCGTTCGCAGGCACATTGACGTTTGTCTTTGTACGAAGATTAGCACAGTAATCCAAGGCAATTCACGAGGGGCTTACAGCTAAGCCTGGGGGCATAGTGGCGACTCCTCGATAGGGTGTTGGCATCCCATGCGAGTTTGCAGCCTGACTTAAAGTGGTAAGAGGTTGTTGTGCCTGCTGCAACTGTTGCCGTCGTAGCTGCTGTGCTCGAAGAAATTGTGCCAGTAATTGCTTTCGTTGTGCTGGTTCCAAGGTTTGCATACGAGCGATAAGCGGTTGAGGGAGGTTTAATCCACTGAACGGCAGGGGCTCAGTGACTTCTGGTTGTCGTGGGCCCCCCAACACGTTTCCACTTCCAGGAAGTTCGGGGAGGCTATCCGGAAATATTACCCCTGCGAAACAAGATTGCACTGGAAAGATGACGATGTATATGAATTTGCTTGATGGTATCTGCAATCCTGCATACGCATACTGTAGTTCAAGTGAGTGAATCCGTCACGACACATGACGAAAGGATGTTTACAATTCGAGACTCGGTCATGAATTTATACAGTGCTTGAAACTTTTGCTCGTTTACTGACCCATCGGGCGCACGCGCATTAGGTTTGAACTGTATCTTACGAGTCCAAGTTTGGTGCTTGAGCCATGATGTCAGTTCCTGGTTGTCTTTCAGAGGTTCCTTGCAAGCCTTCAAATCGAGGTTCTTGGGCCAGTTGTCCGTTCGGCTGTAATAACGTCTCAGGCTACGCACTAGAAATCGTCGAAGCAAACCTACGTAGGCTGATCAAAAAATCCAACTACATGCATCTGCATTTCATTTGTTGCTTGTCCACCGAAGTTGGGAAATGAGGCCGAGAACGTCCCGTACCATGCAGACGGGTTGCCTGCCTGGATATATTGAGTATTTGCTGCATTGGAAGTACCGCTGGTTTCGTTAGGGTTCGTCCCCATTTGTGAGGGTCCAAAATTCGGCGGCCGAATTCCTTTCATTTCCATCAGCTTTTGCATAGCTGCAACTTGGGGAGTGATAGTCGAGTATGACTGATTTTGCCTGGAAGTTGTCTGGGAAGTGGTGGCACCACCGGTAGCACCGCGGGACTGCCAGAATTGGGTCATCATCTCGGTCATCGGAGGTTTCTGCTCATCAATTGTGGGCCCTGCCGACCGCTCACTTGATATACCCGGTGCACTGGGAGGATATGATTGGGAAGATGGCCCCGCCTCCGCTGACCCATCTTGAGGAGCTGATCCAGCAGCTCCGGTTTGTGCAGTCATGGCTTCCTTCGCCTGCATCATCTTCTGGTAGTGTCCCCTAAGGAACGCTTTGATCTGCTCTTTGATCCGAGCTTTGGAGTCTCGGTCCTTTTGGAGCCCATCCAAAATCGCCGCCTGACCAGCGTTTTGTGTGCTTGATATCTGTGATTCTATTTCTGCGAGTTCCTTCTCCAATAGCCGGAGACGTTCCATCATCTGTCCAAATTTGATCCCACCTGCTGTTACCACTTGATCGAGGACCTGTGGATTGACATGTGGCATGTGCGGGGCTGAAGGTGGTAACGGAGTAGCAACGCCGACTGCAGGTGTGGACGATGGGATGGTGGGGGTAGACTGAATGGGTTGAGCGGGTGACGAATTCTGACCGGAAATAGGCGTTGGCTGTGGAACTTGCAAGGGGATTGGTTGTTGAGAACGATTCTGTGGCGGACGTGCAGGGGAGAGTGCGGGCGAGGCGGGCGAGGGTTTTGGGATAGTATCAGCAACGACCTTTTGTCGCTTTGAGTCTGGGCTTTGATCAGAAGGCAGGACGTCAGTCTGACGCTTAGTACCTTTGGTTTTGTGAGAAACTACCATGTAGATCTCAAAGTGGGCTCACCTGTCTTTGGTACAGGGAAGCCTGCAAGTGATAGGATATGTGGAGCGCGTACGTTGAACCATGGGGATTGGGCTCCAGAACCTGCTACCTACCAGGGGAGAAATAGTGACTCTAGCACTCGATAAGAGTGATGAGGACGAACCGACGACTGAAGCTCCTGAAACTGAGTTATTTTCCGGAGACTAATCAAGCTCAGATTGATCTTTCTCTGTTAAACGTTTATCCAAGCTGCACACAATGGTGAGCACGGGACAACGGCTGACCTTTTTGAGTTCTGCTGGGATAGAATCCCAGTTTACGGAATCTAGGTGTTGCAATGTATTCCAGTGAGGTCTCTGAGCATTATCGGGTGGAGACGCCGCAATATGCAGGAGATGGGATATTAATGAACGGCTCTCCTTCTGTGGCGATTGCGTCTGTGCATGGCTGACAGCGAAATTGGTAGAGGTCATTAAGATGTCGAATATCTTTTAGAGTGACATATGTAACTAACCAGAATGGAGTGGCGAGACAAAAGATAGCATACCTCGATAGCGGCAACGAGTCCTTCTAGTGCAGACAAACCTCGACTGCCCGAGTTCGTTTTGCCGATACCTAGCTCTAATGGCTCTTCACGAAGTAACTTTGAGACCTGAGAGAGAGGAGCGAAGAATATCTTGGAGATGATAGGTCTTGGCCATGTGTCGGCAGCGCCATACGTTACGAATGCTAGACGGAACTAGAGAAGAACACTCAGAAGGTGTCGGGGAAGATGAAACGCCTCATTACCTGGTGAGAAGGATGGAGTTCGTTCAGGCGCTTGAGGAGCGGATAGACATATTCGATCAGGACACGAGACCACTCGGAGGCGAGAAGGAGAGACGAATCGACGACACATGCGACGGCGACGAGGTCACCGATGTTTGGCTCCTGTACCACCGACATCACGTAGCAGAGCGAAAAATAGAATACACTGAAGGTGCTCCACTGTGAGAACAAAGCGGCATATCTAATTCTCTCGCTACAAGTCCACAACAACACTACAGAGGTAAAATACTAATAGTATGCAAATGCGGTATTGGAGAATGAGATCATCAACCTAGGTGATAAAAGTCTCTGCAAGGCAGTATTGCCCAGGTACAACTATAGTACAACGACCAGCCAGACACCTCCGACGAGACCGGCGAAGGCCGTTGCTGCGAAATAATACCAGCCTGTAGACACTGGCGTCGACATGCGAGCAGCACTGGCAGGTGAAGTGTTTGTTCCGATGATCGACAACCACTGAGAGTAGCTGAGAATGGTGCCAGTGGTTGACGGCACGGGGAGCACGGTCTGTGGACCGGTGGGAGTGAATATGCCCTGCTGGACCACTGTGTTACCATTTGCATCGGTTGTCGTGTAGGTATAAGGCGTGTCGCCTCCGGGCGCAGTTATAGACGATGGTTGTTCAACTGGGCCGAGTGGTGGTGTTGTGGTAGACGTTGTGGATCTAGAGGGCGAGGTGGAAGTGTCGGTAGAAGACGTGGTGGGAGAGCTTGTGCGGAGCGTTGAACTGTAGTCTCTCGTTGGTAAGATATACGAGCGGGGTTCGCCGCCAGACTCACAGAATGCTGGTGGTCGGGATTCCATTGGCGTTTTGGGTGATGACTTCGACAATCGATACACCGCTGGTGGGAATCAGCTACGGATGGAAAGGTTGTATGGACAGACTGCGGCTCACTTGACGACGACTGTCAGCGTCTGCGCGTCGGCAAAGACGGTGAGGAAGAGAAAGAGGACCGTGTACAAACAAAGTCTTGTCATCGGTGAACCAGCTTGAGGCAGAGTGCTGCGTGATGGATGCAATCACTCCATCTGAGTCGGCACGCTCGGCAGATAACCCAGAAAAAAAAAAAATTATTTTCGCACCTTTCCTTTTCTTTTTTTTTTCTCTTTCTTTATAAAGATGATTGATCGATCTTGTCGTCCAACTTCGTTCGTTCGTTTTCTTGCACGTTCCTTCTCTGTCTCGGTCACATCTCAGGCAAAGGCAAGAAAAATGCCTCCAAAAAAGTCGGCTACTCAGGAGAAAAAAGTTTTGCTGGGTCGCCCAAGCAACAACCTCAAGATCGGCATCGTCGGTGAGTTCATCTCACCCACCTACTTCGTCCAATCCTGATTTCCCCAGGTGTTCCTAATGTTGGCAAGTCTTCCTTCTTCAACGCCCTCTCAAACACAGGTCCGTCTTTTTTTCATCCCCTCTTTCATCCCCCTCAACTTTCACAGACCTCGGAAAGGCCGCCAACTTCCCTTACGCGACAATTAATCCCGAGGAAGCGCGTATTCCAGTTCCAGATGTGCGATTCGAGTGGCTCTGCAATCTCTACAAGCCAGCTTCCCGCGTCCCGGCTTTCCTCACTTGTATTGATATCGCTGGTTTGACCGCTGTGCGCATTCCTTCCCCCTCCAAACTGATCTCGTCTGAATCAAGATCAGGGCGCGTCCACAGGTGCAGGTCTCGGTAACGCCTTCTTGTCCCACGTCCGCGCCGTGGACGGCATCTTCCAAGTGGTCCGGGCATTCGATGATGCCGAAGTCATCCACGTCGAGGGCGACGTTAACCCATTACGAGACATGGAAATTATTCAAACAGAATTACGGTTGAAAGACATAGAATGGGTTGAGAAGCACTTGGACGGTTTGAAGAGAGGTGGTCGTGCGCTTGGGAACACAAGCTTAGCCGATAGGGCCAAGAAGGAAGAAATTGTACATTTCCTCTCCCATTTATTCGGTCTAATCCTATGCGGACTAAACCCACAAGGCTATAGTTGAAAAGGTATTGAAGACCCTGACAACTGATAACAAGGATGTGCGCAAGGGGGACTGGACAAACAAAGAGGTGCGTATCATAGATCGGGATATGTTCATTCCTTCCTTTCCTTGATGAAAAAGAGCTTCGTGCTCGAATAACCCAGCTCATTGAGGCGGGAGTAACGCCCCACATTCCTATGAGATGACGTTCAATCTGAGAATTTTCAACCTTGTTGTTTTGTCTTGCCATCTGGAGCATGCTGACCCTATCTTTAGGTAATTATCCTCATTCGTTCTTTTGGACGAAGAGCAGTTTCACATTTGCCGGGATGGAAGAGAAGCTGTTACTCAACTGATCACAACTGACAGATCGAGATCGTCAACACTCTCTCCCTCTTGACCGCCAAACCTGTCACTTATCTTGTTAACCTGAGTGAAGCAGATTATGCTAGGAAGAAGAACAAATGGTGCGTCAGAATTACCATGATAGAGTACCAGACTAAATCTTCGTAGGCTACCGAAGATCAAGGCATGGATCGATACCAACAATCCTGGAGACCCCTTAATACCGTTTTCCGTTTCGTTGGAAGAACGTCTCTCTCGACTCAGCGATGAGGAGAAAGTGGAGGCGCAGAAAGATGCAGCTCAGAGTGCATTGGGAAAGATCACTCAAGCAGGCTATGCTTCACTTGACGTGTGTGATACCCTGTATTTGGCCACTAAACTATGTTCACCGCTTGCAAATCCAGCTCATTCGCTACTTTACTTGCGGACCCGACGAAGTGAGGGCGTGGACGATCCGACGAGGCACGAAGGCGCCTCAGGCTGCTGGTGTCATTCAGTACTATTTTTGCTTCACTACACCGTTCACCGCTCAAATATGTCTGCAGCTCGGATTTCGAGAACAAATTTGTTTGCGGTGAAATCATGTCCTATGAAGACCTCAAGGAGCATGGCAGTGAATCTGCTGTTAAAGCTGCGGGGAAATTGCGACAGCAGGGAAAACCTTATGAGAGTGAGCACCTCATTGTGATGATACCCGTTTCTATGGTTCTGATACCTCTCGCAGTGGTTGATGGAGATATTGCTTACTGGAAGTCGGGGGCATGAAGAATCATATATTCTGAAGAGAAGAAACTGTACTATAGATGTCATCAGTATGCTAGAAGGTTTTTCGTATAATTTGAAATCATAAGACAGACAGATTGTGTTTGAACACGAAAATATTGTTAGGTGGTACTGGCCGTGGAAACTGGCTTTCGGCCAGTGACTTAGCAGCATTGGATGCGCGTACAAACTTTTATCAAGGTAGAGGTCAATTAGAACCCAACAGATTTATCTCTGAGTGCGAATTTGGACTGCGATCCATTGCCAGATCTTCAAACGAACATTGGGGGAGGGTTCTTTTCTTACAGGTTACCACACACCAGCTCGTCATTCCTTGACCTCGTCTTGTTCGCTCAGGACTTCCTCGGCCTCGTCCACGCTGCCATTGACTTGGACTGCTGCTTCTGGATCGAACGGATCATATACGATCGACTCTAGATGGGCAAGAGCGGCCTGAAGAGGTGTCTAGTATGGTGCGTAACGGCTGTCGTTGACGAAATCACTGCGCACCCGCCCAACTTCACTCAGCTCCTCTTCTCCGTCTCCTTCAAGAGTTTCGAAACGATTGTCGGAAACGAAATCACCGTTGAGCTCGTCTTCTTCCGACATGTTTGGGTCTGGATGCAAGGAGGCACAAAGCGACATGGCTTCAAAGATGGCTTCCACTGTGCGATGGAAGTCAGGAATACTTCATGAGAAAAGAAAGGGAGAGGACGCACACGAAGCAGGGTTTTGGGGCACGATCATCAGCTCTCTCATCTCCGTCGCGTCTTCGGACGCCTCATTGGGCGGGGAGCTGTAGTCCGTCTCGTCGAGCTGGCAGTATATGGACGGCCTGTTCACGTCCGCACGAGATATGGCGTGAAGTGTGATCGCGGGGTACTTGACTTGCAATCCACGGCCGGTGGACGACATGAACACGAGCGCGCTGGCCGACGTGTGAATGACGACGATCTAGATGAGATCAGGGTTTGGCGTACCTCTCGATAACATATAGCGCGCCGTTGGCAGCGTCCTCCGTAGTAAAGCCATCGAGGGGAGGATCAAGAGTGACCGAGACATTTTCTTCCTTGTGACGAAGGACAGGGCGTATGTCGCTGAACGATGATGGTGTCGATGCGACGACGCTGTTGTGTTGCTCTGGAGAAATAAAATTTGGGAGAGAATTGATGATGAGCGTCGACTCAGATGACATCGTTTTTGGAGAGATCGGTGGTTGACAAGTTGGCATCAACGCATCTTGCACAGCACAGCAAAGACATGATGTATTTATACTTCTCCTTCTCCCCGTCGTGAGTACAACCTGCAACATGTCTGCCCCTCAGGAACTCCAGACCGCGGCCCTTCTTGGACACATTGCAAGCCAGATGCAACTTAATGTGGCTTTTCTAGAGTCTCAAAATTATCTGTCCGCCCAGGACGTGGCAACGATGAGGGAGATCATCGGGCGTCTGCCTGTGCAGACACAGACTAGCATCACTACAGCGACGCAAGTCAAGGTCGTCGGGGTTCCAGCTATTGGCGGACGCGCTGTTCCTCCAATTGCCCCAAGACAGGTGCCAGCCGCACCGTTCCAAAGTGCGACCGTGTATGCCCGTGCTTTGTGGGGCTACAACGAGGATGGCTCCGTACGACAATCAGCCTATTCCGACTAAAGCCGCAGCTGACCACCTTCTCACGCGAAACAGGAGGCAAACGATCTGTCCTTTTCCGGCGGCGAGATGGTCGAGGTCATTTCGGAGAAGAATGCGGACTGGTGGATTGGGAGGGCGCGCGGAAAGGAGGGACTTTTCCCATCGAATCACGTCGAGAAAACGGAGGCTGCAACACCGATGCCGGTACCTGCGGCGACGGGGGGTAGACCATACCGTCCATTCGGGGCGGCGCTGCACGGGGCAGACGTGCCACCACCGGCGAATGGAGGGGGGGTGAACTCGATCGGGCTACAACAGGCATCTGGACAGGCTGAGAAGAAGGGGAAATACGGCAATCTAGGTAACGTGGTATGTAACTGACTGCACGCTCGCAGGGTTATTTCCGCTGACCAACATTGCAGATGGCCCAGTCAGCGGCTGGCGGTGTTGGGTTTGGTGCTGGTGGGTGCTCTGTCAGAACTAGCACTGACATTCAACTGACAGCATGTCACCAGGTGCTGCGATTGGCGGTGGTCTAGTGAGAGCCATTTTTTGAGAGTAGTCACAGTTATATATCACGTGATTTGGTAGTTTCGAAATTATTGGCACTGCGGACACTCGTCGTTACTGCGCGCGTACATACTCGTTGCTCGGGGCTGCGCCAGGGCCCTGCATAGCCAACAACAGCACATACAAACTTATACTTATCCACCACTTCCTGGGTTATTTTCCCTTCTCTATCTCTATGTCGTTCTTAGAGTCCTTCAAGGATGGGCTGGATCGCATCCTACCCAAGAGGAACAAGGCCGGTGCATTTTCAAAGTCAATGTCTGGTGGCATAGCAAGCACGATAGGGGCTGTTACATATCACGATGAAGTGAGGCTCTCTCCTGTTTTTTCTTTCCGTTCGGTCTCGTTCTTTCTTGGTGTTGCCGCGTTTTAAGGCGTCGCAATGCGCATCGTAATCTCGACGTCCCGTTCAACTTAGTTTACGTAATTCTTCCTTCTCTTCTGCCCTCTGCAGATGCCTGTATGGACCTGTCTGGCACGCTGGTCTTGCTCCTCTTCGTCCCCTTGCTATGGGTCATTTGGCTTGCGGTCATTCTATTCTTCCCAAATTTTACATGTCTGTTGACCATCCCTCCAGATGATAATATCCAAGCCAGCCATAATCTTTCACACCTCCCAAGCCTTCTTCAATTTCCTCTCCATGGCTTGTTTTGCTAGCGTCGCCAGCTTCCAGGCAAAATGGGGCGTTGGACCTTGTGAGCACCACTTTGTGCATTCCATGCGACTTGCCCTTGACCTTTTCTCACGCCCACAGCTGGTCTCACCGGTTTTGCTCTATTCGTATCCGTGTCTGGCATTTTCCTCTCCCTCTTCTTGTTGTTCGTCCCTGTGATATACGAAAAGTACGACAAGTTCGGTCCTCTCGCGCGTGCCCTCCAGGAGGTACGCGTCGGATTTATTCTCACGGGTGTGGGTTCTACGTTCAGTCTTCTCATCGCGTGCGTTCGGCTTCCCTTTGCCTCTATGTATCCCTTGCTCATGCTCTGTGCTTCCCATTCGTTTCACATCTAGGTTTATCACAACCATTTCCGCATGGACAGAAGCCGGGTGCAAAAATGCCAGCAGTGATCCCCACGCATCACTTGGTGATGACTTTGTCAATGCCTTGCCCTCGTGGTGTAGCACTAAGAAGGCAGGATGTATATTCTTCTGGCTGACTTTCGGTAACGCCCTACTCACTTGGGTCCTCAACATGAACTGAGTTACGCGTAATCCAGGTTTTTGGCTTGCGTCTTTCGTGCTCCTCATCATAGATTGGCGATCAGGCAACCTAACAACACGCCGGTTGGACCCGCCGTTTACCCGTCCAGATATCGAGGAGGCTGAGGAAGAGGAGGAAGCCACGACCTTGTATCAGCCTGTCGGGTCTGCGCCACCACCTTCCGCCCCGACGAGTAGGCCAACCACAACTCCTCCACTGGCTGCTGCGGCTCCGCCACGACCCACATACAATGATTCTGACAACTCACCATTTGATGACTCCAATCGATGGTCCGCGGCCACCACCACCACTGGGCCAAGCAGCACTGCATTCTCGAGCAGCGCAGTGCAAAGTAGCGGATATGCGACGCCTCCTGCAGCCATTTCGCGTCCGTCTCTGGACGCGTACGGCGCGTTCTCAGACCCTGCGCCTTCAGGATTTGGTGGCGTGTCGAGTTCGTTTGCTCCGCCACCCTCCGGAGACCCAAGCGCACCACGAGTCAGTCGGACGATGCAGTATGCGGATCCATACGCAGCTGTGCGCGCATCTCTGGCGGCGAGTGGACACACTGCGCCGCCGAGTTATGATTCATATTCGGGATACCGATGAGAATCACTTTCTGCTTTGATGTTGAATAATTACGATTGTACGCACCGATCTTTCTGCTGCTTTCTACCCTTTACGTTTAGGATAATTATCAAGGACAGTTTTGTTGTTGACCACGATCACATTCTATTCTATAATTTTATTTGTGGTGATGATGTATTCTATAACTAGAGCGTGTGACATGTTGAACTGGTCTCACGCTTGAACCGTTGTTGGTCTCTCTTAGCCTCGCTCAACTCATGCCTCCACACCGGCGCTCCGAACCGCCAAAGAAATCCAAGGGACTCCTCTCGCACGTATTCAGCTTCGTATCGAGGGAATTCGAGTCCTTCGTGCTCAACGCAACGGCCGGCTCAGTCAGTCACTACCCTTCCACATTCACTCGATGCTGATCTCTACATCCTTAGGCAAGTCAGCCCGAATCCGACACGCGAGTAAAGAGTTTAGGGAGGAGACGTGGTCGCGACCAGGAGAGGAACTTGAGCGAGGATGAGGCGAGATACAAGTCGAGGACTCGGCACCACCGCGAACGCGAGTCGCGCTCTAAACGCGAACTATCCCGTCCCAAGCCACCTTCTAAATCAACAGATCTTTCCAGAAAACACCGTCACACTCATTTTCGACCGACCCAAGTCGATGACGACAAAGGTAGGGCTCTTTTCGTGGACTCCATGTACTCTCGGGTTCGTTGAACTTGCGTGTCTAGTACTCTTAGCCAGCGATCGAGAACGCTCAAATTCTCCTTCTCCTCTTCGACCACCGCCCGTTTTTCTTGAACCTAAGCTACCGGTGTTGAGAAAGCAGCCGTCCCTCACCATGCCCGGCTCACTTTTCCCTCGATCTCCCTCACTCGTACCGGATCAACAGAGCATGGGTCATCGTATGCAAACAGCTCTTAACGTCCCAATTTCCGTCGCGTCACTCCACCCTTCCCATAACCTCGGCCAAGTGGAGGCTGGGCCATCATCTACGGTCCCTAGCATAGTCACAGAACCTAAGCGCTCCTCCCTCGAACAACTTGTTTCCCCTTTACGCCCCCGTTCGATAGCGTCGGTTAAGGATGCGATCGATCGATTCGCCGCGACGAACGGTGCTGAGGTGGACTTTTCTATAATGTTGCCAAGTCCTCACTCGTCTCCGGTCAAGTGCGTCTCCAAGGCTCCATCTATCGATGAGACGTCTCCGTACCGCCCAACATCAAGCATTGTTTCCCTGTCTTCGATTTCCTCGAAAGGAAAAGAACGAGCACGAGACGATACCGATCTAGATTTCATCGTTGGTGGAAGCTCATGGCCCGATGGTGTACAGGCCAAAGAGCGCGAATTGGACGCTGCACGGGTGGAGCAGCGTGAAAACGAGAGGCGGTCTAGCGGGGACCAGGGCAGGCGAGTTTCGGATGAGCGCGTGCGGGACAAACGGCAGATTAAAGCCCTTGAAGAAGAGATTAGACGGTTAAAGGATGAGGCAGGTCCCATTCCTTTAATTCCGGATCTCGATCTCACACCTTGATAGCTATCCCGGAGCCAAGCCCGCTTCTCGCCCCCTCCCTCCCTTGCCGCTCCCCCTCCCCCACCCCCCCCACCGCCGCCCCCGCTGCCCCTACCACTACGTATTGACACAGCGCCTTTTACTCCTACTTCCATGTTTGCAACCGCTCGCGCCTCCCTGCGGCACGCGATGACACCTGTCGAAGCGCCCATCAACAACCCAGGACTCAACAGGACCAAGAGGAAGGGCCAGCCTACTGTCAATGTTCCATCAGAGAAGATGGCTGCGTTTTTGCAGGAGATCAAGACTGCCAAGTTGAGAAAAGTCGGTTCTAGTGTGAATGTGATGGGGGGTGATGGCATAGCTGGACCGTCGGGTCTTAGCAAAAGTGTCATCGTAACAACCAGTTCGACGTCAACGGGCCTTGCCAAACTCAGTGCCAAGGAATTGCTTCGTCGACGTTCGTTGGCAAGCCTTCGTGTACCAATTGGTTCTTCCCTGGCTGCACCCGTTCCCCCATCCGCGTTGACAGCATCAAGGGGCTCGGAAGTTCGAGTGGGACTGAAGCGCAAAGTGGATGTATTAGGGGTGGATGAGGCAACGAACGCGCCGGGTATGTTATGTTTCATTATGCTAGATGTTTTGTACCCGCTGAACAAGGTGCTGCTTGATGTCTGCAGCAAAGCGCCGTATGACGGAATCATCTTCGCAATCATCTTCTGATCTTTCTGTTCCTCCTCGCACACTGCCGTTCAACGAAACGGACGGGACTACGCCTTCGCTCTGTTCGGATAATGACCGAGACGAGAATAGCATCGAGGACAGGATTCCATCAACTCCTCCTGGGCCTCGAGCCACCTCTGCAACCCAGGATTCCTTCAACACAAATACTCATGAAGGGCATGTAGATATTATCGATGTCGATATGGATATGGAAGAACATTCGCAGCCGGAGCCCCGAACGATGAACGATGAACCTGCACCTCGCCGCACCTTCGATATGTTCAAGAAACGCCCACCGACATCTCCAATACCTTTCACTACTCCACGTAAACCCTCTGCCCCGGCCCGTACCAAGCGGGGGGTGACTCCAAAGCCGAAAGCGCTCCATTATGCAGACTCGGATAACGAGGACACAGCGCTCCCACAGGCCGCACCTATTCCCCCCATTTCGCTCATCCCTGTCTCGAAGCCTGGACCAACCAAATCCAAAACAAAACCCAGCTTGGCGGGGAAAGGTCGTCCAAGATCTTCGTTGCAGCAACAGAATGGTCACACGCCGACTTCCTCGGGTTCTGGATCAAGTTCCCAGAGCAAGCGCAAGAGAGCGCATAAACGACGTCAGACGCTGGACGAAGAACTACGTGCTGCAGAAGCTCGTTCTTCGGACATGGATCAATGCAACGACGAGTTGGATCCAGAACAGCAGGATGACGTGTTCACTGCCATTGGGACCAAGAGTAAGCGAAGAGGTTTCCTTGCGCATGGTGGAGGTGGAGGTATACCAGTGTTTATGGGCGTAGGATGCGTACAGGGAGCGGTACCGGACAGCACGGACGAAGACGAAGTTGGAGGGACGCAGGCCCAGAGACCGTCGAAGTTGGCGACTCAGGGCTCTCTCATCCCGCGGCCAAAAGCCAGAACGTAAGATCTAGTAGATCTTGATGATACCTTTTTGCTATGATACCGTAGTTTTGATATTTCGCTATTTATCTGAATGTAAATTGATTGTTGTTCTACATATGTTACTTTATCTTTAGCGCTTCGCTGGCGTCATATCGGCCGAATTTATATGCGACCGATAGCAATCTCTGCGACCGAATTACTATCTCGCAGCGACTTTACGCCGTGACGTGGCAAGATTCTTAGACGGACCACACTCTGTCAAGCTCTGTGGCATGGACGTGCAAGCATTTTCCGAGAGAACTAGGCGGGGGGTCGAGCGGCTCTGCGTACATGCCACCATCAATCGACCAGATTTGTAGGTGATTTGCGTCCCAACTTCAAGGTCTTGTTCCTAACTCAGTCGGTACCAACGTGGACCCGCAGATCAGGCATCCCGAAAAAGAAACTCGCCGCCGTCCTGGTTCTACTTTACGAGCAAAGAGGCGAATTCCGAGTCCTCCTCACAACACGCTCCAAGCTCCTACGTGCTCATCCCGGACAGACGGCACTGCCGGGTGGCAAAGCAGACGAGACCGACGTGGATCTCGTTCATACAGCTGTAAGATTTCCTTGGGCTTGTCTCGCTCTGATATCTCTTTCCTTCTTCTGGCAACTTTGATCGCTTGACGTTTTCGCTTTCTGCGCGACAGTTTAGAGAGGCCGAGGAGGAGGTCGGACTTCCTCTGGCTTCGCCCGACGTCCATGTTCTCTGCACTCTCCGTCCGTTCCTTTCTCAATCACAGCTCATCGTCACTCCCGTCGTCGCACTCCTCACAAATCTCGACGTTCTTCGCACGCTGAATCCCTGCGTCGGAGAAGTGGATCATATCTTTAACCACCCGCTTGAGGCCATTCTCGATCCGTCGCTGTCCGAGAAGGAGCCCCTGGTTCTGAAGGGCAGCGAACACTGGCCGTATTCCGAAGAGTTCCACGTACGTGTTACCACTTTTCTCTTATCTGTGTGGAGGTTGAGGCTGCCTGCCTTTTTTCTCTTATTGGGTTTTGCTTGGTTTTTCCTGCTTCTTTGAACTTGCGTACGCGTGTGGCGACAGAATTGGAAAGATCAAGTCATCAAGATCGACGAGACGGAGAGCGTGCTGTATCGCAATCATCGCTTCCGTTCATGTGCTTCTCCCGTTAAAGGCTTGACGGCCGAAATCCTTGTGAGATTATGAGAGTAATGATTACGCGACGTGTTCATTTTTACTAAGTGACCTTGTTCTCTGTGCTTAGATTTGCGTGGCTGGTATCGTCTATGACGATGCGACGATGTATGAACACCATCCTTCTGGCAATGGGATCTCGTCTTTGCTGGATCTTCGTATGAGGCAGTATCGAACCCTCGAAGGGCCTGGAAGTCACGATGCCATATCAGGTGTATGACTAGAAGATTTTCAATTTCCGTCTCACTTGCTTGTAGAACTTATTTGAGGATTATGTACTAGTCCATATCAGCTTCTTCAAATCTGGGAAGTAGTAAAACTCGCAAACATCATAGTACTATGAGAGGTCACACCTTCTAATAGAGGTCCTCCTTCCAAAGTGGAGCTGGGCTGGATATATAGTGTAGAGTTAGGAAAAATGTTTATTAGTCTCTAATACTATAAATGATTAATCACCTCATCCTCAGCATCTCATCAACTGGCAGTGCATTCCTATGGAATAGGAAGCTGCAAATCATGAGTGTCACATCATTTGTAAAAGAGTTGATAGTTGCAGGAGTAGAGGTCAGAGTTGCCAGTATTGTTAGAGGTATGATTCTCCCCTATCTTTTCCCTTGGTCTCATTTCCCTCACTTATCAATATGCCTTTTCACTGTCTATTGTTTACTCACTTTAGCCATTCACAGTCTTCATGACTCATTCACACTATAGTCTACAGATTATTCACTGTCTTATTATTGCTTATTGATTGCTTCATTCTCTTTTCTTGTATGCATAGCTATGGATATTTTTCATGACTTATTTATACTGTGAATTACTCACTTTCCCATCTCCATTACTTACTCATTGTGCTGCTCCTATAGTATAAGAGTGCTCCTTGCCTAGCTATATTTCAAAGCTAGAGATACTTGATTTTATAATCTAACTGCTTTTAGTCCACTCCTTGAGTCCTATCTAAATTCTCTGGGTACAGTCATTCACTGGTACTTGAGCCACTAGCAGCACTTGGGCCAAATACAAATCACATATAAATTCTGAACTTTCTAGTCACAACAATCAAAATAACTAATGTAAAAATAAGATATAATACATTGCTAGGCTTAGCTACAAGATAATCATCATTTTTGAGTAACATTTGCCTAGGGTGAGGATGGGGGTGGAATGAAGGGATGTGGATGAAGACAAGGTAGTGGTGGTGGTGGAGATTTGGCATCAGCATTGCCAAGGTATCATTCATTGTTGTTATATATCCATTGTTATTGTGGGCATTCAAGTTGGCATCAACTTGGATTGTGTTATTACATTGTTGAGATGATGCAGCATATTGCCACATACCACAATAATGAAGACAACAACAATGTGCTGCCTTCACATCACAGTGATGATGCAGCATGATGAGTGATGACAATGACCATGGTGAGCAAAATGTTATTGTCTCTGCTTTCCTTCTTGTCCTCATGCACTCATATAAAACAGTAGGATAACATATTCACATAATAACACATGGACATGATGATTTGACAGCATGATGGCAACCACAGTGAGCAGCATACTCCTCCTTGCCCTCCTCTTTTGTCTTCATGAAGTGGCATGATGTTGCAATACAATAGGAGCTTGGGGACAATTTGGATGATGTGGATGATACAATGATAAAGACAGTAAGTGGTCCTTATCCTTATTTTCATCCTTACCATCCTCTTCCCTGCCACCATGGCATGACAACACTATTTCCATCCCCATTACATTTACATTCCCATCCTGGTCAACCACAATGTTGAATGATACCAACACCAACAACCCTAGCAGTGATAATAGGTCATCAGTGACACACTGACAATCAATCATAACAACAAAGACAACACAATAGTACTAGCACTACAATGATGGCATGGCATGACACATACTGGATAGTAGAATGAATGAATTTCAGCAGGTAATACATATAGTGAATCACATAATTCAGCCATTTTTTTCACTGAAAGTGCATGCTGTTGGTTTTAGTTCTCTACTAAATGGATATTTTGTGTAGATTCAGTGGAAAAAGTAACTAAAAAAATTATTTTGTTGTCCATTATAGATATCACTCCATTGACCTCTTTGTAAAAATTGAACTGAATGTTACTGGTAAGTACAGTGGGGTCTGGCTCTGTATATACTGAATATCAGATCTTAATCCAGGCAAATTAATGAGATATAACATTGAAACCAGATTCAATTGCAACATGCTAATTATCCAATATCTTAATGTATGTATGTGTTCTAAAGTGTAAAATTTTGCCAAGTCCATTTTAAGCTACTTATATATAACCATTGATCACATATAATATAGGCCTCATAGTTTATTGGTTAAAATGTGGACTGCTTACTATGAGTTTAGTATGCCATAAGTTCAATCCCTATCACAAACAATTTTATTTATTTATTAAATTTTGTAAATTGGTAGATGTTACAATTCAGGTCGAACCTGAGGGCATCCCTTCGGTGGAGGTATCCTATGTTCTACGTCGCATTCGTTTTTCCGTCATTCTGGTAGGGGAGGATAGCTTTGTCATCCATGACCCCTTGTAATACTTCTTTGCATTTCTTTGATGTTCCTTTCCTCTCTTGCTCTTCTCCGCCCTCGTATTACGCGTCCCTTTTTCCTTTTATGTTTTCCTTCGTTTCACTACTACGAACACAGCATGGTCTGTGCACCCTACCTCACGGTATAAATACCCTTTGTAGTACGATGGTGTCCCTTAGCTAGTTCTGCGCAATTGTAGCGTTCTAGTTCCTTCTGCCTCCGCTTGCTAGCGAGACCCCTCTCTGAGTCATCCCTTAGGCGTTGTCATTCGCCTACAACTCGAAACCCTTGGAACGTTTAGACGCGACTCTTCGTGAGATCCTCAACGTTGCCTTGCGGCGTATTCCTCGTGATTCCCAACGACGTTTAAGTTAACTATCGTTGCGGCTAGAGACGAGAAGGCTACCGTCTGTAGCGAATCTTGGAGCCAGGACGCTCCCACGTAACAGTAGATATATGAACTGAGGTACTTAGTTATGCATAGACAGTGGCATAATTTTTATAAGCCATAAAAGAACATAATTTTGTTCTAGATAATATGAATTTCATGTAATATAGCTGGTAAATTCAGTGGAAAAATGTTCAGAATTTTAGAGTGGATTAAGTGTTGCACTGTGTCCAAGCAAGGCACACATAAGGCCGGAGTACAAGGACTTTGGACCAGCAACATAAGCTGCATCTTCTTTTCTTCTTTGTACTGCCTGTTACGAACCCCGTTCATTCACCTACCTTTTTCACTTATTTTCACCTTTTCAAAGTCACGTGACCTGCTTAGTCAACTATCACATGATCAGTCACGTGATGTCATGTGCCACTGCCTTTATCTATGATGTCATAGTCTAGACCGCCTCATGGCGTACGCACCTATTTAATTACCGTTGATAGTCACACGCTCGTGAGAGCACTATAACCTTATATAGTAGTAGTAGATAGCTTATCGTCAGACACAGCTTGGTCTGTGCGCATGTACTCATAGTATATAAGCTTGAATCGAGCAATGGAACAAGCCAGTCTTGTTCTCGTTGGATTTCCCTTCGACAACTGTCCCCTTTCCCATCGTTGAGTTTTAGTTGAGGTGCCTAGACATTCTTTGTCAAAGGTCGCCTTCACTGCCACATTGCTCATCTGTGACTTCATTCACCTTTGCTCTTTATTGCATCCTCCTCCCTCTCAGTCCAACTCACCCACATTCCTCTGTCACCACTCCCTCATTCTTTTCCTCAATGATGGCAGACCCCAATCGTGACATCCACCCAGACTTCTCCACCACACTATATGCAGCAATCTGACAACTCTTAGTAGACTACTCTGGTGACACTCATCAAGAAGTAGCAGACCAGATAGCCACAGCTTGGGACATTGAGCACACCGAGCGCATAGCCACCTGGGACCGCCAGCAGGATGAAGCACGCCAAGAGGAAGAACAGGTGCAACAGGAAGAAAGAGAACAACAGAAGGAGCAATGTCGCCTTGAGGAGGCTGATGCTGAGAAGGAGTGCAAAGACACAGAGAAGAAGAAGCTCAAGATCAGTGACTTCAACTCAGACCTCCCACCTCCCAATGTCATCATCCATCACTTCTCGCAATACACTCTTCAGAAGATTCTATCCTTCGAATTCATTGAACTCTGATACTTCTCCCCCGAAGGATGTTCTGAGGCCACATGCAACCACAGATCAGCAGTGGACGACACCTTTGGTCTCTCTGCCACAAATAACATCCTCACCTTTCACCCAGTTGCCTCGGTCAAGGCATCGAAGAATGCCTGCCCCGACCACGAGCTCTCTTTTGGAGAATTCTTGCAAGCAAAGAACTCCCTCCTCCACCACATAAAGCAATCCTCATGGCCAGACAAACACACAAACTTGCTAGCTGAATTCTTCTGGAACCTCAAGAATCACCCAATGTGCTCTAACCTTATGGAGATGTCATTGCACTACAGTATGCCTTGTGCATCCACCACCAATGGCATGATGATCTCAAAGGCAACTTGGGCAAGGTGTTCAATATCACCATCATCAACAAGGACCTCATGAATTCTATCACCTTCGAAATGAGCACAAACGCTTAAACCAAAGTCATATGCAAGGTCAGTAAAATCTTTTCCCCAATCAGATCCACATCCGTGCTCACTTTTCTTCCCTCCTCCCCCCTTATCTTGTCCTCACTACTCACTCAACCCTCTCTCCCCCCTGCTCTCCCCCCTTGGTGATGTGCCTCTCTTGTCCCACCTATTATGATGCTGTGACCCGACTCATTTTTCATCCCACCTATCATAGTGCCATGACCCACCCTGTACCTGTCCCACCTATTATGGTGCCATGACCCACTCCACACCCATCCCACCTTTGGTGCCACAGCTCCTCCCTCATGAGTCAGGTGGATGTTACGATTGACCCCTCTTTTCTCCTCCCTCCTCTTCTCTTTCGCTCTTGACTATGCCTTCTGCCTAGCCCTTATCTATCACTTGTACTTTAACACTTCCACTTCGTTGTGACTCACCTATTGTGACTCACTTGATGTAACTCATTCAACATGACTCACCATTCCTAGATTCCCCACTCCTCTCTGATCCTATTTCATTGTTCCTATATCCTCCTGTAGCATTACTCATCTGCAGCTTCATGACTCATCCATACTGCAGATGACCCATCTATTCCAGACGATTCCATTGTCTTCCATTGCTTACTCACAACACTTTCCTCTTAGTATATATACTCACTCTTGTACTAGTAGCAACCCTAAGCTAGAGCTACTCAAATATCATCACTCTTAGCCCACACCTCAGTCTCTAGGCGTGTGCCTCCTTTAGCCCTCAGTAATCTTCGTCCTTAGTCGTCCTACAGCCCATAGTCGGGGTAGTGACTCTTGCCTTAGCCCCCCCAGCCTCAGCCTTCGAGTCTCCAACTAACCCTACCCGGGCCAGTCATAACAGTGGAAGCAATGCTTGACCACCAGGGCTCTCCCCTATCACACTCCCACTCAAGCCAATCCCACCAGCAGCTCTCATACTGTGGTGAACCCACCACCTGGTGCTGTGCCTTGCGATCCCCATCCCCTCACCATAAATCCTTTCACTCCCTGCCGCCACCATACCAGACACCAAATAATGCTGTTGCCCCCTCCCAAACACATTCGAGGAGCATCAGTGACAGACCCTCCAGATCTGTATGCCCCAAATGCCTCGGGCACAACCCACACTGCATCCTGGAATGCAACAGCCCCTAGCTTTGGAATGGCATCAAGTGCTATGTCACATGAACCCCAGAGGGATGGCTCATTGACCCCAAAGGTGAAGTCATGTGCACCGACTGGCAGCAACCCAACAGATGCCCTCTTGTCCACTGCTCTGCCAAACACAATTGCTCAGGCTGTGGCTCACACACCCATAGCGCTCAGAGCTATGATCTCGCACAGGCACTGGCGTGCCCAGTCGCTGTATATACCAGATGAATGGAGCCACCTCCTCACAGAGACTGGCCTTGTAAACAGATGCCCAAACATAATCGATGGACTCATGCATGTTACGAACCCCGTTCATTCACCTACCTTTTTCACTTATTTTCTTGTCTTCAAAGTCACATGACCTGCTTAGTCAGCCATCACATGATCAGTCACGTGATGTCATGTGTCACTACCTTTATCTATGATGTCATAGTCTAGACCGCCTCATGGCGTACATACCTATTTAATTACCGTCGATAGTCACACACTCGTGAGAGCACTATAACCTTATATAGTAGTAGTAGATAGCTTATCGTCAGACACAGCTTGGTCTGTGCGCATGTACCAGTAGTATATATACTTGAATCGAGCAATGGAACAAGCCAGTCTTGTTCTCGTTGGATTTCCCTTCGACTACAGTCCCCTTCCCTTGCTTGAGTTTTAGTTGAGGTGCCTAGACATTGCTTGTCAAAGGTCGCCTTCAATGCATGGCTTTCTAGCCAACATACCTCTGCTTGCTCACACATTCACCCCTTCCAATGGCCCATCCATATCATCAAACCAGGAGGTTTTTAATGAGATTGTAAATAAAGAGTTCACCAAAGGGAGATATCTTGGTCCTTTCACCCAATCTGAAATTGAAGATGCCCTCAGGCACTTTCAAACAGCCACCATGTCCTTAGTCCCCAAACTGGGCAAACCAGGTAAATTCTGGCTAGTACAAAATCTATCATTTCCACATTCCAACCAACTCCACCCCTCGATTAATTCACTCATCAACCCAAATGATTTCCCCACCCCATACAGTACTTTTGAAATAGTTTCTCTAGTTTTATCCTCCCTTCCTCCTGGCTTTCAAGGTGCAGTTCATGACATTGCCGAAGCTTACTGTACCCTCCCACTGCACCCTTCTTAATGGCACACACTAGTTGTTTGAGTCTCTGAATTCCATTTTGCAGTGGATACATTCCTTTATTTCAGCTTCAGCCCCTCAGGCAGCATTTATCGATCCATTAGAAGCACTGGAGCTGACATAGTAATGAGACATGCTGGATTAGGCCCCATCCTCAGATGGGTAGATGATCATCTATTCATCCAGATACCCAAATATAACCTAAATGAGTACAACAAACTCAGGGCTGACACTGCCAAACAAATCTCAGCCTCCTTTTGCCACAGCATAAACAGGGGCCACTTCTTCTTCACTGGATCTGTACTCCCTGACAGGCACAACGAGGAATTTGATGAAGATTTTCTCTTCCTCCTATGAGATTTTTCCACCTCATCAACACACCCTTATTCTGACCTTGACTTCTGCTACAACATAGAAGACATTGACTGTGTCTCATCAGATCTCAGCATACCATGGGAACCATTGAAAGACATTCCCTTTTCAGATGCCCCTGCCTTCCTAGGCTTTATATGGAACCTAACCGACTGCTCCGTCTGCCTCACTGAATCCAAGCATATCAAATATGTCAGCACACTCTCTGATTGGTTGCTGCAATGCACACATACACTTGAGGAAGTACAGAGCTTACTTGGCAAACTAGTCCACACATGCCAGATCCTCCCTAATAGCAGGCCGTACCTCATCAACTTAGAGGCCATGATTCCAACCTTCAGTAACACCCTGTATCAATGCAGAACTCCGCCCCGAGACACCCCAAGCGACATCAAATGGTGGATTACTTTGCTCTCTCTACCTCCGCCACCTTTGCCTATACCATCCTCACAGCCGATACTAGACCCCCACACCTTCTCAGATGCAAGTTCCAAAATTGGTATCAGAATCTCACTCAACAGCTGCTGGCGTGCATGGAAACTCTCCCCATCATGGCAGGAAGGAGGCTGCAACATTGAGTGGGCCAAAGGCATTGGTTTTGAACTCTTGGTCCTTGCAGCACTCTGTGCCAGCACCTCTGGCGTTCATTCCCAAGTTTTTGAGGACAACCAGGGCATTGTCGAGGCCTAGTGAAGGGGCCACAGTTGCAACCACCCCACCAACAAGATCTTCAAATGCATTCAGACCTCCCTGGCTTAACACTGATGCATGGTCCACACCAAATATATTCCCAGTGCTGACAACTCTGCCGACCCTCTTTCGTGCGGACTATACTCTCCCCTGGATTGCCTCATTCCCATCTTCCCAATCCCTGAACTCCTCCACTCCTACCTCGTCGATGTTACCACTACCTAGCCACAGCACTCAGTTCCCACCTGGTGGTATCATGGGCAACCTAACCACTGACACCTGGTGATGAATCCTCCTGCAGTCTATGTGGTCCACTATTGGTATGTATTCTACCCATGAGCCCTTCCCCCTTTCTCTCACCTTCCCTGAAGAACCCCCTTCCAGAATCTCACTCGACTCTGATTCATCCTGACTGAATTGTCTTGCAAAGAACCAGCTCCTCCTCTGGCACCCCTTCCTTGCCCATCAAATGCCACCATCCCTATCCCCCTTTGACACCCACAATACCTATCAAACCCTCTACAATGCCTGGGCCACCTTGACAAAGGAGACCTATGGATCGGGCCTCCTCATCTACCACACCTTCTGTGATATCAGAAAGATCCCAGAGGAGAAACAAGCACCCCCTTCCTTGGGCATCCTCGTGGCTTTCATCTCCTCACTTGCCAGTGTATATGTAGGTAGCATGGTCACCAACTACATCCATGCCATTCGGGCATGGCACATCCTCTACAACCTCCCCTGGACCCCAAACTTGGCAGAAATAGATGCACTCCTCAAAGCGGCCAAGTTACTCACCCCCCCATCTTCAAAATGCCCTCCCCACGAGCCCTACACCCTCAATGTCATCACTCACCTCCATTCTCACCTCATCCTCACTGACCCTCTCGATGCCGCTGTGTTTGCCTGCTTAACCACAATCTTCTTCACCACCACCCAAATGGGCAAATTCACAGTGCTTAACATTGCCGCCTTCAACCCCCTCACTCACATCACCTGCTTGCATGTCACCCAGCAGTGCGATCGTGAGGGCAACGAAGTCACAAACTTCTGCTTACCCCACACCAAAACATCCCTCCAAGGTGAGGATGTCAATTGGGCCAAGCAAAACAGACCATGCAATCCCCTTGCAGCCCTACACAACCATTTCACCATAAACAACCCACCATCTGATGCCCATCTCTTCACTTACCGGGCCAAAAAGAGATACACCCCACTAACTTGACCAAAATTCTTAAAAACGCTTGAGAAAGCATTCAAAACCACTGGTATCACCCCACTCAAAGGCCACGGGATCAGGATCAGCTCCACCCTTGAATATCTCCTCCACAAAATTCCTTTTGATGTGGTAAAGATCAAGGGCCACTGGGTGAGCGATGCCTTCCTCTCATATACCTCTGCAACCATGCCCAAATCCTCGCACCTTACATGCAGGCTACCCCTGCTGTGCACAAGTCTTTCCTCCAATACATGATGCCTCCCCTCTGCAGATAGCATATTGGAAACAACACTCCGGTGAGTCCCTGTTACAATTCGGGTTGAATCCAAAGGTATCCCGTCGGTGGAGATGTCTTATACTTTACGTTGTATCTATTTCTCTGTTCATCTCATAGGGGAAGATGCCTTTGTCATTGACAACCCTTTATAATACTTCTCTTTCCTTCGCCGCTGTTCTTTTTCTCTTTTGCCTCCCTTTGCTCTCGTATTACATGTCCTGTTTTCTTTTATGTCTCTCTCTCTTTCACTACTATGAACACAGCATGGTCTGTGCATAATGTACTCACATATAAATACCCTTCATAGTATGATGGTGTCCCTTAGCTAGTTCTGTGCAATCATCATAGCATTCTAGTTCCTTCTGTTCCCGCTTGCGAGTGAGACCCTTTCTGAGTTGTCCTTAGACGTTGACATTCATCTACAACTCAAAACCCTTGGAACGTCTGACATGACTCTTTGTGAGATCCTTGACGTTGCCTTGTGGCATGTACTCTGTGAGCTCCGACGACTTCCTATTGTGCAGGTATAGTCAGGAAGATTGCTGTTTGCAATACAGGAAAACGCTCTCGCATAACAAAAGAACTAGCTCATCTCTTGCCTCCTGCTGGCTAGCAGACTGCCCACCATTTCCTCCTCTGCTGGATGATTTCACGCCCCCTCCCCTGACAACAAACCTCAACGAGTTGTCACCCCTTGCTCTCCATTTGCTCCCAGGTTGATTCACCACCCCACCAACAAAGCCAAAAGAGAACAGAGGCTTCAGGAATCTAACCAACAAATAACAACTCGGCTTGTGGAATATCTCGCTTACTCCGCACCTCCTTCTCACTCTTCATCTCCCCCTCCCCCTCAAAACCCTCCCTCCAAAAGAGAGATCGACCCCAATACAAGAATGCCCTCCAAACTGAAAGCTGGATTGCCTGATGATTTCTCTGGGAACAGCACCAATGCAAACCACTGGTTGTTGGCCATGAAGGCCTATTTTAAGATAAACAATACTCTTTATAATGATGGAAAGAAGCTCCTTGTGATGTTGAATAAGATGACCAAGGGGAATGGAATCCCTTTTGCCAAAGCTTGGTTCAAGAAGATTGATACTGCTCCCACTGACGAGGTCACCTTCAATAAGTTTGTTGAAGAGTTTACCATCACCTTTTTTCCCTACAATGTCTCCATCAAAGCATGTCACTTCCTTCGGACTCTTAAATAGAACTTCCACAATAAGGAACATGGGTTCCAAAAATACATCTCTGAATTCCAACTTCTTGCCAGATGAGCTGGTCTCACAGACAACAAGACTCTTCTCAATATACTTGCCATCAGAATGGATTGAAATCTGGTCAGGATGATCCTTTCCCAATAGACTCAATCTACTATGGCCAAAGAGTGGATCACACAGGCCTCTAAGTATCATGCCCAGCAAAGGCATATCGATGATATCCTCTCTGAAGGAAAAGGAAATTTCTCCCATCCCCCTTACGACCCTAGTAACGCCATGGATGTTGATGCTATATGAATGTCTCCTGTAGATCGAGCTCACCACATGTGTGAGAACCGATGCTTCATCTGCCACAAAGTTGGCTGTCACACCTCAAAACACCCTCATCCTGACAATCATGGACCCCCTTGATAAACCTCCACTCAATACACTTCCACCCCCTGCTCTTCCACTCTTGCTCCTCCCGCTCCTTGTCACCCTCAATTCTCTGCCCTTGGGCAGTACGTCAATGAAATCACCACATCCAGGAACGTCTCTAAGGAAAAGATTTTGAAAGTTCTCAGGACTGTCTATGAAGATGCCCCTGAAACCCTTATCAAAGAAGAACCAACCATTGCTGCTGCTGCAGTAGAAAAAACCACCCCTTCTGAGGATCTTTTGTTACGAACTTCATTGTGACATCATCTAACCCTTAGCTAACTCCCGATATATCCTTCCCCCTATCCTTATTGCCACCCATTGACGAGTTCTTTATCTTATCAGGTCACATGACTTCTTAGTCATCTATGGTTAGCGCCCTAGTGCTCACGTGACTATAGTTTATTCATTGTTTGTCTCTATTGACACTTTCATAGATGCTTGTACCTTATTGATCATCAGGTTTCCTTTCATCCCTGATCTGATCTCCGTCCCCAATCACATCATCATATCTTGATAGATCCCGATCATATCTCGGACTTACTTCATATATCTATAGATCTGCCACACCTCATGGTAAGGTCCTTTCACGCTTCTTAGAAGCCTTCTCACGGTCCCTGGCTTCCATTCTGCCACACCACATTGTTTGCCTCATGGCTTTACTTATTGCTGCATGTATGTACCCTTATATAGATAAGACCAGCCTTTAAGGCTTGGTCCATGCGCATGTACTTAATAGTATATATAATATAGCACCTAGGTGGCAAGACTCCCCAGTCTTGTTCTCCTAAGGTCTTGGCTAAGTCCTAGCACTAGTCCGAATCATCTAAGGTCCCACTTGACTTCCAGCGAGTATTCATCTCATCTTTGAGTCCTTCCATTGTTGCCAAGACATCGGTACCTAAACCTGACTGGTGAACGCTCCAGCAAGTACCTATTGACTTGCACCCCCCTGGCTTATTTGCCTTCTTGATAGCATTCGCTACATTTTTGAAACGGAGGGTTAGTACAACATCTAGCTCTCTCTCTCCATTATGACTGGCACCTGTAATTTGTACCACTCCCCATGCAAGTCAATTACCATTACTGTTTTGTTATCCAGTCCATCTGAAATCATCGAAACCAACGCCCTCATTGACAGTGGAGCATTGGGAAACATCATTGATCGACAACTTGTCAAAAGACATTCACTCCCAACCACCCATTTTGTCAAACCCCTTGCCATCTCAAATGTAGATGGAACTTCCAATAAGAGTGGCATTATCCACTCCCAAACCACTGTCACTCTTGCCATCAAAGAATTCTTCACTCCCTTGAAACTCTTTGTGATCAACTGCAGAAGGAAGACATGATCTTCAGACTCCCTTGGCTTCGGAAGTATAACCCTTTGATCAACTGGACCATTGGAAAGATCAACCTCCCATTCCTTATCTCCTACAACAACAATGATGAGGTAGTACAATAACAATACCTTGTCAGATATCTCGAGAAATGATCCTACCATAAATGTCTATGGTTTTGCAGGGGTACTTTGGGGGGTACCAGCCACCATACCCCTACCCCTACCCTCCAAAGTACCCATACCCACCTCAGGGATATGGGTATCTGTTGCAGAGTGAGAAAAGGTGCCCTGGGGTATACTCTGCATGGGTATACCCCATGGGTATATTATATTTTAAGAGACTTAGGACCATAATTTAGTTAACAATTATTCAATCCCATTCATTCTCAAGCTTTAGCTCACTGTCCTAAATGTTCTATAGCTCATACACCCTTTATATATGGGATTTAACTAATTTATGATCTCAGACAGAGCAAAGCATATATATATAGTAGATACCCATGGGTACTTTGGGGGGTACATGAATCTACAGCATGCTGACCCATACCCTACTCCAGTGGTACCCCTACCCTAGACCCGTGGTGGGTACACCATACCCACGCAAAACCCTATAAATGTCCGGATGTCACTTTTGGTCTTCTCCCCATTGCACTCTGAAAGACCACCATCTCCACTGAAGCTGCTATCACTGCTGAGAAACCCTCTGTCATCCTTCCCCCTCAACTCATTGAATTTGCTAATGTTTTCACCAAACCCCCCATTGATAAACTTTCCCCATCTCATGAAATTGATCACACTATTGAGTTGAAGGAGTCCTTTATCCCTAAAGTTGCCAAGACCTATTCCCTTAATCCAAAAGAACAAGAGGTCTGTTCCCAGTTCATTAAAGAAAATTTAGAAAATGGTTGCATTTTCCACTCACAATCCCCCCAAGCTTTCCCTTTTTTTGTGTTCCAAAGAAAGACAGCTCTCTTTGCCCTTGTCAAGACTACCGTTACCTTAACAAACACACCATAAAAAATGCTTACCCTCTCCCACGAATCCCTGATCTTGTTGATAAGCTCAAAACCTTATCTATCTTCACCAAACTAGATATTCATTGGGGATACAACAACGTCCTTGTTCACCTGGAAGACCGATAGAAGGCTGCCTTCATCACTTCTGATGGTCTCTGCGAGCCCAACATTATGTTTTTTGGGTTTTGCAATGCCCCAGCCACCTTTCAAGCCTTAATGCATCGGATCTTTGCCAACTTCATCATGGAAGGCTGGCTCATCATTTACATAGATGATTTCCTTATTCATAGTGGAGATAACATGGACCTTCACTGGTCTCTAGTTCACAAGGTGTTGAAATGATTCCAGGAACATAAACTATATCTGAAACTCGAGAAATGCACCTTTGCTGCTTGAGAGGTTGAATTCCTCAGACTTGTCATTCGCAAATGGGAGATATCCATGGACCCCACCAAGCTCACTGCTATTGAGAATTGGTCCCCACCCCACTCTGTAAAGGCTGTCTGCTCATTCCTTGGATTTTGCAACTTCTACTGGAAGTTTATCTCCAATTTCTCCTCTATCGCTCATCTCCTTATTGACCTCACCAAGAAAGATCTTGCCTGGGAATGGTCCCCCACTTGCAAATCTGCCTTTCACTCTCTCTAAGCTGCCTTCTTAGCTTGCCCTGTCCTTGCTATGCTAGACGTTTCTCAGCCATTTACTGTTATAACTGACACCTCTCTCTCTGCCTCTGGTGCCATGCTTATGCAATCTGATATCAATGGTGACCTTCATCCTTGCACCTATCTCTCTTGCATGTTTTCCCTGATGGAACAGAACTACAACATCTATGATTGAGAACTCCTTGCCGTTATTCATGCCCTCGAAGAGTGGTGCCATTACCTTCAAGGCACTGGCCATCCTGTCACCATCCTCACTGACCATAAGAATCTCACCTACTTCCGTCAACCCTGCAAACTCTCTTGCCACCATGCTTGTTGGCAGTTCTTCCTCCAAGACTTTGACCTCCATTTTACCCACCTTCCTGCTACTTCCATGGCTCCTGCTGATGCCCTTTCTCATTGCCATGATGTCAACACTTCTCTGGACAATTCTGACATCACTCTCCTCCCCGATTCACTTTTTGTTAACTCTCTTGATGTCGCTATTCTTGACAAGTTGACCTCTCTTACTTCTTCTGACCCCTTCACTTCCACTGCTCTCGTGGCCCTTAACACTGGCACCTCCCTTCTTCCTTGTGCCTCCTTAGCTGACTGGTCTTTCTCTAATTCTAAATTATATTTCAAGGGTCGTCTTTATGTTTCCCCTTTACTTCAACAGGATGTCATCCATTCCACTCATGAGTCTCTTATGGGTGGCCAGTCACATGGTGGTATTTTGCACACTCAGAACCTTCTTTCCCGGGATTATTGGTGGCCTGGCCTTTCTTCTTTTGTTTGCTGCTTCGTGCAGGGTTGTGGCACTTGCTAGGCCCACAAGGTTAATATTCATCCCTCTGCTCTTCTGTTGTCTCCTATACCCTCATCGGCCTCTTGGCCTTTCCAGCAAATCTCAATGGACCTCATCACTGACCTCCCTCCCTCTTCTTCCACCACTTTTGATTCCATCTTGGTCGTGGTCGACCATGGTCTTATGAAGGGGGTAGTTCTCCTTCCTTGTCACAAGACCACCTTGGCTGCCGATATCGCCACCATCTTTTTCAAACATATCTTCCCTAGATTCGGCCTACACAATTACTGCATCTCCAATTGAGGCCCCAATTTTGCCTCTTCCTTCACTTGAGAACTTGCCCACCTCCTCCAATATGATCTTGCCCTCTCCTCTGCCTACCATCCACAAATTGACAGTGAGACTGAATGAGTTAATCAAGCACTCGAGATATATCTCCACATTTTCTGTGAGGGAAAGACTGATATCTGGGCTGACCTTCTTCCTATGGCAGAGTTCTGTCACAATTCTTCCATCCACTCTGTCACTGGCCAAACTCCTTTCTCCCTTATTCTCGGATACGAACCCTGTGCATACCCTCCTATCAGGAAAACTTCCCTCCCTAACCTTGAAGAATGCTTATCTCTCTTATCTGAAGTGCAAAAGGAAGCCCTAAAAGCACACCATAAAGCACAATGCCTCATAAAGGAACATGTTTTCTCCCGATTCATGCCCTGGAAAGTTGGAGATAAGATTTGGCTTGATAACAAAAACCTCCACCTTTGTTACCCATCTAGAAAACTCGCCCCCCACAGAGAGGGCCCCTTCAAGATTAGTCAGGTACTATCTCTTGTCACTTATATGTAAACTTTGCCTCCCCCCCATATGGCGTATCCACAACACGTTTCATGCTTCTTGCTTATCTTCCTATTGGGAAACCATTGAACACAGCCTGGACTTCCTATCTCCACCCCCTGATGAGATAGAAGGCAAAGAAGAGTATGAAGTTTCCAAAATGCTCTCACATTGTGGAACACGAGGACGCCATCAATACCTTGTGGCCTGGAAAGGATGGCTGTCATTGAAGAACACCTGGGAATCCGAAAGGAATCTCTCTCATGCACTGAATCTCCTTTCCACTTATAAACGATGCAACCCTCTTCACTTCTCCTCTTAATCACTATGCCTCCTGCTACCTCCCACATCATTTTCCATGATCCCTCTAAATCTCCCTCATCACCTCCATTTGATCATGTAGTCCCTAACCTCCTCAACACCCCCATTTGTAATATTCTCTTTGCCAATGAATGTTCTCAAATCTCCTTCTCTTTTGGCTTCTGTTGAATGGCAGGTGGTATTTGCTGCTTTTCCTTCTCAACACTTTTCTACTCCTTTGTACAATGGTATTCAAATCTACCTCACCTACACTCATCTCAATCTTTTTATTTCTATGGACCATTCTGCTTTTCTAACCGTGTGTTT
>JBBPLX010000077.1:0-59445 GCA_038090015.1 Leccinellum albellum
GCGCACTCTTCTCCGACACCCTTTCGATCCCTTACTGTCTCAACGACAGACTACATTGTTCATGATCATCTGAAAGTCTTGATTTCTTCCATGCACCAACCATGCACCGTAACGCAATGACTCTTCTTCGACAGTTAACAGATGTTGATTGGATTGACGTGACGAAATGAAGCCTATGAAGCTGACGGGCGGTGGTGGCACAAAAATGTACAATTAGCTTGTAAATTTACTAAGTGTTAGCTTATCGGAGTTACTAAATTGGGTCCAGGGACTGCCCGGAGGGCTTTGCTATTACAAGACACAGTCACGAATCACGATAGCCAAAAACTATGAATTCCATCGCGTATGTACATTCCAATTGTCTTCGTGATGCCTTTGGCGTGCGCTGAGTGCCGTTCGCTAAGTGCAAAGGCAATAACCATCAAAGGTACGCCCGCGGTTTTCCTCTCTTTCGCAATTTAACTATCATCCAGACATCCAGCTTTGCACTGAAGGGCACCGCAAATTGCCTACCGCAAGGCGATACCAAGTCGAAGTCTCCTTGGGCGACAGATCGCAGCGGACGACGACAGCAAAGGAGACAAGGAATCGCATTTCTTGGGATCAGAAATTGTTCTTGTGAGTATACATCCGTCCTTGTACTCCATTAGCCAAATATGACTAGTGATGGGGACCATCGTTCGGTCCTCCGTGTCGAGGTTTACCAGAATCATCGTTTTGGAAAGGATGAACAGGTCGGCCATCTCGAAGGTACTCTCGGCGAGTTATTGGAAAAACTGAAGGACGACGGTGAGAAGGTATCATGCATGGCATATCCTATTGACGCGATTACTCCGATCAAAGTACTCAAGGAACCTCTTCTTGTGGATACCTCAGACGGCTCCAAACCCTCGGCGATAACGATCAAATTCGTGTTGCATACTGGGATACTTCAGGATACCAACGCTGACGAGCGTCAAGCTGGGGATACTTTCACCACAACAAACCAAGCGATTAGCGCACTTAGTTCTGCACCTCAAGCTGTTGGCATCCTAAGCCCGGCGGTTAATACTGCTCCGAACTTTGGGAGTCGTATGGAGACGCTGGAGACTGCGTGGGGCAGTCTGTTGCTGAGGATAGAGCTATTCAACAAGATCGTGGCCGGTATCGCACAGGTGCTTGGTATCTTATTTCTCAACTTCCTTACCATCTGAACACACTTAGATCCATCCTTACACGTCACTGGCATGGTCCGTTGTATCAGCTGCGAACCAGGTATTGTTCTACAGTGTCCCTATTATCGTTAATCGCTCACGACATTCCACGCAGGTGCTCGTAAATCAGAAAAATCGCGACGAGCGCGTCATCCGCTTAGCAGTAGCGATGAGCGACACCTTCGCGTTCGTTGACGATGCTAAACCATTGAAGTCTATCAAGGCGCACATGAAGACCGTCACGCTGATGATACAACAGGTGACGGAGTGTGGATACTTTATCATCGAATACTTCAAGCGAAAGAACTTTTGTCAGTACTCGCTACTCATATAATGTCCGCCTCTGAGATCCATACATAGGGATCCGGACTGCGAAATACACGTTATCTGATATCGATGCAAGAATATCGAGTTACGAGGACAAGCTAAGCGAGCTGAAGACCGCATTCTTAGAAGGAGTCGCCGTACAGACGGAGATCACTGTCGTTCGTATGATGAATGAGGTGGACCACATTGGTAAGCCCACCGAGTCTCTGAGCCCGCGATTACGTGATTATTAACGTGAAACAGCGGAGTCCATCGACCTGAATGACATGTTGTATGCGGACGGGGCTAGATATGCGGAAGAGAAAGGATGCCTCCCAGGGACGCGCGAGCTGTTCCTTCGCGACATTTGCGACGTTCTCAACAGTATCGAAGACGACGCGCCGAGAGTGTGCCTTCTCACAGGCGTGGCTGGATCGGGCAAGTCTGCGGTGGCTCACTCGATTGCTCGATTGTACGACGGGCAACGGAGGCTGGGTTCATCGTATTGCTTTTCCAGAGACTATCTCGCAATGCGGAACCCGCAGAATCTTTTCAGCACCATTGCGCGTGACCTCTCGGACCATGATGCCCAATATAAATCCGCGCTGTGGGGGATTGTGAAGGATAACAAAGCGCTTCGCAGGTCGACGTCGCCCTTGGAACAAGTTGAGCGGCTCCTCGTAGAGCCCAGCAAGCACTTCCACAGCATCGGGCCATTGATCATCGTCATTGATGCCATCGACGAATGTGGTGATCGAGCAAGTCGCCGATTACTTTTACGAACGATCTCCAAGCAAATAGCTGAGAACACCCTTCCGGCTAACCTTCGCTTTCTCATCACCGCTCGCCCCGAGAGCGACATCCTCTCCGCGTTTGTGTCTAGCTCGGGCTTGGTCCATAAAAGAATAGGCGATGTTTCGGACGATATCGTTGACGAGGATATACGCAAGTTTGTCTCTCACTCCCTCCACCAGTATGTCGAACTCGAGCTATCTTGGCCGAACCAGGAGTGGTGTCGAATGCTCGTCGACCATTCTCAGCATCTCTTTCAGTGGGCGTCTACAGCATGCAATTTCGTCGAGGGGCTTGGCGATGTTGGACTGAGTGCGAGACAGCGGCTGGAGCAAGTGTTGAATGACGACAGAGATGTCACTAATCCTCTGGATCATCTATATGGGACTGTGCTGCATCAACTTTATACCTCGAGCAAGACTCAAAATATGTTTCAATATATCATGGCTATCATACTTTCCCTCCAGGAGCCACTCTCTATTGGATCACTTTGTGCCCTCTTCGAATCGGGGAGAGACACCAGTGTTCGCGAGGTTATCAAGCCCTTGGCTTCTTTGCTTGATGGAGTGCTCGACGAGGAGAAGCCTATCTGCCCACTCCATACATCATTTCGTGACTTTTTACTAGATGAAGCTCGGAGTTCCATCTTCTCTATCCACATTCAAGCTCAACATCATCTTCATCTTGGACAAGCCATGATTGGTTGTATGCAAGCTAAGCTCAGGTTCAATATATGTGGCCTCGAGGACTCTCGAAGACGGAATACTGATGTTCCTGATTTATTATGTCAAATAAAAAAGGAAATTCCTGCCCACCTTGTGTACTCTTGCCAATACTGGATGGTTCACCTGCAGCATGTTCAGTACACCCCTGATCTCTTGTATGAGGTTACCCTCTTTTTCAAGAACTCTCTCATCTACTGGCTTGAAGCTATCAGCCTCCTCTCCATCTCCTCCCCACTGTCATTTATTCTGTCTGCTATAGAAACTTGTACCATCCTGACCAGATGGGCTAAGGTGAAATTATCTTTAATATTACATGATTAATATTGAGCCAGATGTTGCCAGGGCCAAGAGATTGCTAACCTGGCATCAGAAGCATCCCAATTCATCAAAGTCTTTTCACCTGTTCTAAGAGAATGCACTCCCCATCTCTATTTATCAGCTATTGCCCAAACCCCCTCTAGCTCCTCACTCTGTACACTCTGGAATGGTCATCTCCAAAAGCATGTTTCAGTTACCTTAGGATGTCCAGTTGATTGGCCCTCTGAGGTTCATACTCTAGAGGGACATACAGATGGTATCAACTGTGTTGTCTACTCTCCTGATGGAACTCAAATTGCCTCTGGCTCAAGGGATAAAACTATCAGGGTTTGGAGTGCAGCCACTGGACAGACCATGGGAAGTCCATTAGAGGGACATGTGGACTCTGTCAACTCACTTTCCTTTTCACCTGATGGAACTTTCATTGTCTCTGGCTCTTCAGACAAAACCATCAGAGTTTGGCACATGGCCACTAGCCAGACTATAGTTGGACCATTTGAGGGACACACAGACTCAGTCAACTCTGTTGCATTTTCTCCTGATGGGTCTTCTATTGTCTCTGGCTCCAAGGACAATACCATCCTAGTTTGGAATGGAATATCTGGTCAGGTTATAGCAGGGCCTTTTAAGGGGCATACAGACTCAGTTAGCTCAGTTGCCTATTCACCTGATGGAACTCATATTGTATCTGGCTCCTGGGATCACACCATCAGAGTTTGGGATGCAGCCACTGGGCAGACTGTGGTAGGCCCATTCAATGAAAACACAAGTCTTGTCTACTCTGTTGCTTATTCTCCTGATGGGACTCACATTGCCTCTGGATCTCTTGATACCATGAGAGTTTGGAATGCATCAACTGGTCAAAATGTGGAAGGTCTATTCAAGGAACCAATATATACAATCAAGTCTGTTGCCTATTCATCTGATGGAACTTACATCTCTGGATGCTGGGACAGAACCATTAGTGTTTGGAATGCAACTACTGGTCAAAATGTGGCAGGTTTCTTTCAGGGACATACAAATGAAGTCAACTCTGTTGCCTTTTCACCAGATGGATCTCATGTTGTTTCTGGATCTTGGGATAAAACTGTCAGAGTCTGGAAAATAGCCACTAGTCAGACTATAGCAAACCCATTTGAGTCCAGGGGTCATATGGACTGTGTCAACTGTGTTTCCTATTCCCCTGATGGGACTCACATTGTCTCTGGATCAAGTGACACAACCATTGGAGTTTGGAATGCAGCTACTGGTCAGATTGTGGCAGGTCCAATGTATGAACACATAGACTGGGTCAACTCTGTTGCTTATTCCCCTGATGGAACTCATATTGCCTCTGGCTCTGATGACCACACTATTAGAGTTTGGGATATAACCACTGGTCAGATAGTAGCAGATCCACTTGGACTTGAAGACATATCTTCAGTCACCTCTGTTGCTTTTTCTCCTGATGGGAATCACATCATTTCTGGATCATGGGACAAGACCATTAGGGTTTGGGATATAGCTACTGGTCAGGCTCTAGGAGATCCATATGCTGGCCATACAGATGTTGTCCTTTCCATTGCCTGCTCATCTGATGGAGCTCACATTGCCTCTGGCTCAAGAGATAGGACTATCAGAATCTGGGATGCAGCTACTGGCCAGACTGTGGCAGGTCCATTTGAGGGTCATACATCATCAGTTCACTCTGTTGCCTATTCTCCTGATGAGTTTTACATTGTCTCTGGCTCAGGGGATAAAACTGTCAGAATATGGAATGCAGTAACTAGTCAGACTGTTGCAGATCCATCTGTGGGACACACAGACTCAGTCAACTCTGTTGCCTATTCACCTGATGGAACTCTCATTGTCTCTGGAGCTAGTGATAGGACCATCAGAGTTTGGAATGCCACCAATGGACATTCTGTGGCAGGTCCATTTGAAGGGCATACATCTTCAGTCAAGTCTGTTGGCTTTTCACCTGATGGGACCTGCATTGTCTCTGGATCTCATGACAAATCTATCAAGATATGGAGGATGGATGAGCTTGTTTTCTTTGGTGATCTACACATTCAGGAGGGATGGATTCAATCTTCAAATAGTGCTGTCTTTGGTTGGATTGCTTCCTGGAATAGGCATGACTCAGACTTTCACCTTCCCACTCACTCCTTAATCATATCTACTGATAAAATTTATCAACCTCATCATGTTGACAAGTTGTTGTTGGGAAAATCCTGGGTATTGTGTTGGAAGTAATTCTTAGCTTCTGCCGACTCTGAATCTGTTTTGTCCATTTTTGATATCTCAAAGTAAACAGATGTAAATACACTTCGGCCTTATAGTATTCATCACCACAATTTGTTTGCAGCCTGAGAGACTCACCATGTTTTTGCTTTTGTGGCTTCCTATTGTGCCCATAATCTTCCGTTCAGAGGTATTCAAATGAAGATGTTCCATTTCTCGATCCTACGCACACAGATTCGGCAAGCCAGTGCCTACAACAAAGGATGATCTTCGTGTTTATGAGTCGAACTCGGGGACTTCAAACTAGTTCTCAGTAAGATGTAGTACCATGATTGCTCACGGGTCATGTCACAAGCTAATACGCTCGCAATCACAGTGGGACGCTATCCGTCATCTACGAATGACAATGGACTCGGAATGTTATGGCCCGGGAACGCTCCTTCGAACGAATATTATCCAGATGTGCAAGGCACTCGGTGTGGTTCAAGTCCCGGGTATTACGATTGTTCATAAGCCTCACAAGAATGACTTTAGCTCCTTGGAAGGTCCTAGCAGGCAGAAGTCCCGTAGTGACGAGGACCCCGATAAGGAGAAACGTGAGTGGTCAGGTGAGAAGGGCCATACTTTCTTCAGCACTGAGTAGAAGCGAAACGAGGCGGAGAAGGCGGTCAGTAGAACATGGCCAAGGCCACAAATGAAGTTGCTGCCAAGCATGTCTGAGTCACTACTGTCATAAGTTGGAATATCTATTATCCAACTCTGAGGCGCTCGAGATCGTACTTGCTCTCGGACACCTCGACGGCGACATTCCCTTCCCTGGCTTTCCAAATTTCTTCATGGTCAGCAGATCACACATGTCATATTGCCCTGCCCTTTTATTCAAGGAACGAGCATCTTTACTTGACACAGAATTCCATGGAGAGGCAGCCTGCCCTTCATCTGATTGTACCGACCTCGACTGAACAGTGCGGCTAGTAGGCGGACACATGACTCATCTGTAGTACTCTAAAACAAAGTTTCATTTTATAACTAGTCTCTTGGCCAAAAGGTATTGTCGTTGTCTTATTATTTACATAAATAAGTTTCCATCATGTTTCAAAGCTTCGTCAATCCCTGGTGATACTATCCTAGCTCTCATAACTGTCTATCGCACTCAGACAACTTCTGTCCCGGATCACGACAATGCTGAGCTGTTACCCGATTGGGGTTATCAGCGACTCGCCGACTCATGGTCATGAGGCCAGTGACCACATTTGATAGTTGACCGGCAGGAGTCTTGGAAGTTGGATCTCGCATGGCATCCCCAAAAGCAGTCTAGGCTACGCTCTAAGGCCGGTCTCGGCGTGCGGCAGTCAAGATCCATCAATAGTTGAACGCCCCCATTGGAAGTTTGTTCGGAAGAATTACGGTGCCAGAGTGGCACCTGTTGGAGTCATGTCCGCCGTATGGCCACCAGAAATGATGATATTCCCTCCTCAAGCCTCGGTGGTACTAATTTTATATGCCAGCGCTTACCAACCATGATGCCGGCATCCCCGCAATACCTCAGAGCTCAAAGTTGGAGCACGAAAATCGAGTACAACCCTTGAACGGCAGTTCTTGCATGCCGCTCCACATCCGCTCCAAACCCCTACTTACTCTTCCAGAATGACATTCATTAGCGGTGCTCGCTGTGTATGGGGTGGTGTTTTACGTGCGCAGCGTCATAGGGGTCCGGTATCCGGTATTCCCAGCGCCGATCTTGTAAATCGGCCGCGGAGAAGAAGACACCCGACCGGGGAGTCAGCGATTGCGGCGTGAGCTCGTCGGTGAGCAGAAGAAAGCCACTGGATTTGGCTAGTTGTCACTGGGAAGTGAGGTCCCATAAACTGGTAATCTTGAGCGCTGAAATTCTGAGAGTGGGCACCACCGCTCCGCCTTCCACAAGGACCTCTGGGCCCATATGTATTCTAGCGGAGCTCCAGCGCACAGCAGCACCTGCCAAGGAAGCGAGGTAGTACTAGCCTATTTAGGTTCTTGTTTAGATATGTTATTGGCTGCATGAAGTTTGGCTTGGAGCTACAAATTGGTAGAACGTAAGCGGTACTCACACTACTATTTCTGATGGATCTTCCGATGGGCCAACATCTCTTCGAGGGGCTAGCCACTTCACCGCCTCGTCCGCATTGCAGCAGATTGATAAATTCGTAATTTCTGTGTCTTTCTTTGACGTCATAGTTCACCTGATTCCCTCTGGAAAGTCGTCTATAAAAATCAACACCTTAACCAATGATTTAAGAGTCCTCCATCCCCTTGAAAAACCGACGTCTACCCGCATTCTACATCACTCCTCTTTCTATCTTAGTTGCACCGTCCGAATGGCTGAAGAAAACGCGCAGATTCTTCCCCTCGGCCTATCTCACAAGCTCGTCGCAGAACTCTCAGCTGCCATACGTGGCACTGTGCATCTTCCAGCAGATCCCAAGTAGGCATCTGATCTTGTCCTTCACCTTCACTCTCACTCATGCCAATCTCGTAGTTTTGTGCACTACTCTAGGATGTTCAACGGCGACGTCAAGGTTGCCTCCTTGGCAGTTGTGTGTCCGTTGGACGCTCAAGACGTCAGCCAGTGAGTTGCAAGGACACGTCTGGAACACATCCATATCTGCCTCTGACATCATATCCCACGCTTTTAGAATCATCCTTTTCTGTCAAGCCCACTCTCTCTCCATTTCTGTGAAAGCCGGCGGTTATGGTACAGCTGGCTGGGCCGTCGGTGGCGACATCATCATCGATCTCAGCAAGATAGTCCAGGCAGAAATCGAATCACCAAAAGATGATGGGACCTTTACGAGCATTAGAAATATGCCGCCGCCTGGAAGCAAGGGTAAGGGAAGAGCCGAGGCGAACAACCCGGATATTGCGGCAAGTGGAAAACGTAGAAGAGATGATGACGCAGGGCTCCGTTTGTACTCTGCGTCTTCCCAGTTGGTGGAAGCATTTTTACATCCTAACGGTTTCCAACCCTTCCGTCCGACCAATCGGCGAAGGTTGGATGATGCTCCTACGGGTGACAAAGCCCCACCTCAGCCCGCTCTCAGCTCTACGATACCTGGCGAGGTTGGTTGGGAATTGCCACTTGATACCAAACAGTCAGCGACCCTCCCACTAGGGTCTCCCCCCCTTCCTTCCTCCCACCCTTCAGTTTGTTCCCCCTCAGTACTAGCTGCTGATCCATTTGGGTACCTCGACGATGACCCCATCCAGGATCCTCCGCTCGCGCCTTCGACGTCCCGACTTGTGCGGCAATTACCCAGTTCAATGTTTGCTTCTCCCGCGTTCCTCGCTTCCGAACCGAACATGCTCACCTATGCAACCCCTATTCACTCGCATGCTTATGTTACATTCGGTGCGGGAATGAGGCAAAAGGAAGTTGATAAATTCTGTGCCGCCAACCCTCTGGAAGCGCAATCCCTATCAGGCGGACGTAGTGCCGTGCCATATCACATCCCTTTGTATGTATCGTCTCACACAAAATGTCGGGAGGATCATCACGACTGAATGACCAACTTCCAGCGCCGCTCACCCAGCTGGTTCTGCTGTGATGCTTCTTGGAGGTTTTGGCTTCCTTGGTCGTCTTCGTGGACTGAGTATTGACAATATGGTTGAGGCTGAGGTGGTGCTTGCAGATGGACGCATCGTGATTGCCAGTGAAAAAGAAAACTCAGGCTAGTCCATCCCGCTATTATGTTGGTTCAGGCTACTGATGGTAATCTAGATCTCTGGTGGGCACTTCGCGGAGCCGGTCCGGCTTTCGGTGTCGTTACACGATATAAAGCCAAAGCCTTCCCTGTTCCTGTGGTGTTCGCTGGCAGTCTCGTATAGTGAGTATCATTTATCAACGCTGGTTGTGGTTCTAGTCTCTTATTTATTTTTATCCTTAGCCGTTTCCACCGAGCAACCGCCCCGTCTCTTATCAAACATTTCCGTGACTGTGTAAAGGGTGCACCACGCGAACTTTACGCAAATGTTCTCCTCACTGCAGGACCCGCTGGCGAAGACTCCCTCGTCGTCATCCAGATATGCTATGTCGGCCCTAAAGTCAAGGGGCAAGAATTTCTTCAGGCCATCTCTTCTTGGGACGGTGAACGTTGCTTGTTAAATGAAGTGGACGAGAAATCTTTCCTGCATCAACAAGACAGCGTTGCACAAGTGCTGAGAGGCAACGGTACGTCATTAAAGCCCATCTTCGATGCAGAAAGGATGACTGACGGCACGGGGACGCAGCCGGAAACAAGTGGTATATTCGCTCTGCCTTAATCGACTCACTTCCCGACGATATCATCAGCAAAACGGTGTTGCAATTCGCCGACACGCCTATTGGTTGCAGTATGTAACTTGTGCATTAGATCTTTAGAGTTAACTTCCACTGATGGCAATGTTGTGTTTATGCAGCTTGGCTTTTCGAGCTTGCTGGCGGTGCCCTGGTCGACTTCGAGGACAGCTGTTTACCAAAATCGCAGCGTCAGGCATCGTTTATCGTTACTGCACTTCATCAATGGGACATCAACTTTGAGGACTCACGTTGTGTCGAGTCCGCCGAGGAGGTGCGTGTGGCAACGTTACTTGGGTTTACCCCGTCGGTCTGTTTATGATTTGTTGCTTGAATCCAGTGGATTGCAGAAACACTCGCCCCTGTCACCGTCGGTGGTCCTCTACCCAGTGTAAGCGTTTTCATGCTCGATGGTGTGGAGGTGTTCCAACTCTGTGAGCAGTTCCTAGGGAGACATGAACAGCCGAACCGCGTTATGGCGTGCTTTGGAGAGAACTGGAAGAGGCTCTGTGAAGTGAAGGAGACGTATGACCCGACCAATTTTTTCAAATACTCGCTCTGGCCGCTTGACGCCAAGGGTGAAGTTGTTCCACCCGAGAAACACGAACCCGGTCACGTCCGGTTCTGATACTCCTGATTTATCCTGATGCTTGTTTCTCGTGTTTTCCTTGTGTCCTTTTTCGGAAAAAAGGACATGAATGTATGCATTTCATTCAATGTGATCGTTTCGTATTTAGTGTTGTATTACATCGAGCATTCTTCCCCTCTCTTCTCCCCCATGCCCTACTTTTCTTTCTTTTTGAACCAGAGTATCGTGTTCTTTCCAAATTTCATTGGGAGCGCGCCGAATGTGCTGCTCTTGTTATCAGTGCCGTTCCTGGAGCCCATCCCGACAATGACACACTACCACCATTCATTTGAAACACATTTGTCATGTGCTTGCGACCGCATGCAGGCTTAGGCAAGGGACTGCAGCTGGGGCGGGAAAAATCATGGACCCAGAAAACACACTCCTCTGGGCAAGCGAAAGCAAACCTGGATCATCCTTCTGATTGGAGGATTCAGCTATGTGGCTGTTGTCATTGAACCCGAACGGGTGGAGGGCCCGAGTGGGCCACAGCCTGATCTGAGTCCCCGATCATCGTTGTCGAATACGTGCCCTCGGCTACGACGCTGTGTGACGTAATTATCTGTCAAGATCGACGGAAAATGGGGATCCGGAATGGGACGCATGGGGCAAACTTCGGAATAGATCGAGCCACCAACCCAGAGTTATGACACGTTCATGTTGCACGAATAATTGGGTGAAAAAAGAAGAAATTGTGCTGCCTAGGAATTGAATAACCGTGTAGTTTCCTGTATGTTCTAGAATGGCAAGGAAGTCAAGAGGTCATGTCTTCGCCTCATCTTCCCATATGGGTTAGCCTGATCATTTCTTCCATGAGATTCTACCCCTCATAAATTCCCTATCGACCGAAAGGTTAGAACACAAACTAACAGGGAGTCACGACGCCACATATTCGTTCTAGACTCCACACCAACCTTGGCATGGGAAAGCGGTGAATGAAAGGCGAGGTGCGGTAGAATGTTCTACCAAGGGTCTACCAACCTCGTGCTGCAATACGATCTTCTCTGTGGAATGTGCATATATAGATAGATAGATAGGTCCGAGTGTCGCATCAACAAAGTCGCCACATCATGGGATACGGCAGATACACGTACACAATCTCACAGAATACTAAATAAACATATCAGCAATCCGATTTGCATCGAGTCACAGGTATTTGGCCGTTACATACTGCCAACCCCTTATCACTTTAATGTATTGAATATGTCCTGGAGGGGATTCGTAAGACGTGGCTGCCAGTGGCTGCTTCCAGAAGTCATGGCGAGCACGGACGATGAGTGGCGCGCGGAAGCCACCTATATGAGAACAGATCGTACACGACAATGAAACACAGATGCGACTGCATCAGCTAGACATGTATGCTCGCGCTGGTTTACGTGCCGTCGTGAAGCGAAGTGCGGTTATTGGAGGGGGGCACAGGACGAAAACGCCAGCTTACCTTCCGCACACCAAGTTGTATATATGTGCCCACCTATACGTGATAACACCTGGTTCATTGATGGGCGGCTTTCTATTCCTTTCAAAAAATGAAGGAGCCGGATAATCATAATACCTATGCCTTATTTGCCTGGATGTTGATCTTGAACACCTACTCAGTTTTTCTTTGAGGGCTACTGACACCCGCGAAACCCACTCCACAATGTGAGGAAAGCTGATCACAAGAGACGGGGACGTCAGATAGACTCGCTAATTCAATGAGTCATCATGTTTGTAATTTGAGAATGTTATTATGATGTTTTGATCCGAGAGACAACTCACTGTAATACAACAAAAGGTAAGTGCACCGCAAGTTCAGCATTTTTGCTGTGTCGTACCTTCTTGACGCGGAGGTGTGGTCCTAGGGCGGAGTCACTGACTCACTGAGGGCATGTTCAGTAGCTAAGTACTGGTTTGTATGTAAATGGTTAGCACAACTGGTTTGATGTAATGCTTGGCAGAAATACGTACTGTACATAGTCGGGAGCAGTTCCGCTTTGTCTGGCCAGGAGAACCTATAGATATGTATCAATGATGAGGTTGCACTAGTACGGCGTCTGACTGCCTGGTGTCCCGGGCCGTAGAGGTAGAAACACCGAGGACAAAGAATTCTGGTCTGAGCACGAGAGCGGCACTCGGACCAGGTACGTACCGTACAACCTTTTGCGTGATGGATGCCTAACAATGGTCGTTGCGCTTATCGACGCGCTGCCGCCTTGAAGAAACCCACGGTCCAGTCGGAGGGCGTTGTGGCGAGTTACATAAAAGACCCGTCTCCAAGCTCCAAGGTGACCTTGGCGGACTTGTTGATCTTTTGCCTCCTCGCTCAAAGAACAGGTGATTTGAGTTGGACGAATACCCAGAGCATGGAAAAACAACATATTTTGAACGACTCACTCACCGTGAATTCAAATTACTATGCCATCAACACCACATGCAAGGAGAGTTAAGGCTAGAATCTAACTCTGTGTTGTCACCGGATCGAGAGTGAGTCAACGGCGTCGGCCCGAACGTACCCGAAATTATTCTCTTCGGATTTGGAATCGGAGAACGCCGCCGTGGAAACGTCCTATCACGGTACAGATCCTCCATTCTACCCCTATCCCTGGAAGGGGAAAACAACGGAGTTAGACCTACTAACTGTACTAAATCCATCTGCATCCCTGAGCCTGCACGCTGCAGCGATCATATGTTAATGCTGCCGGTCCAGGGACCATACCAACGACCTGTTGAAACCTTCTGCCGTGATGTGATGCCGATTGCATAAAGAAATAAGGTGTAGAACCTTCGAATGGATTATAAAGCGGGAAACCAACGATGCGGTCAGATATCACGGACGGTCCAGCACAATTTTATGTAAATGGGCCTTCCGAGCATTTCGGGTCGTGCAGCGCAAGGCTCCAGAAGCGGGTCGGAGTACAAACTTACAAGGACGCCTAGAATAATGTTTATCTGATATCAACGAAGCGAGTCACAATGGATGAGATCTAGACCCATTTATTCCACAATGTCGTATTCTAATACGACTGGATCAGTCGAACAAGCAGCCGCAGGGAAGTCGCCCATCTCATCATATGCTACACGCCGAGCACCGTCGGACGGCAAAACCAAGAAAACTGGACAATGGGAAAACGAAAAACAGAGGGGCAAGGGCGAGGAGGTATAAGAAAAGGAAATACGAAGAGAATGAGGAAAATGCATGCACCGAAAAAGCGTGAAACGCGATAAGGAAAAAAAAAGTCAGCAAAGCAATGCTAATGCAGTCAAGCGTACACAAAGGAATCGTGATTAATACAAGATGTCTACCTATCTATGATCAATGTAGAGAACACCAAAAAAGATCTAGCCTCGCGCGCATGAAACATGACACGATATCTCTCAATCGATAGTGTGCGACAGGGGTGATATGTGGGAAGTGGTCGTGCCGGTGCAAGTGAGAGGAAGTGAACTCTGTCCGCTTGGTTCCTTCCGAGGTATGGCCCAGGGTGGTCACGGGGATGTGGGGTATGAAAGGGGTAGGCAAAGATCAAAAATGTATGTGGGTCTATCCATGTTTTCCGAGTGGGTGTGTGACATACGTGCGTGACAGGTAGATAGTGGCGTGGCGACGGAGGAGAAGGCAGTGAGAGGGAGAAGGAAGAGTAGCGCGCGTGTCGAAGCGGACCCAAAAATATCCAACCAAACAGTAACATCCTCCACGGCATGCCCCATCAATGTGTTGACAACAACACGTTGCTGACTCAGTCGACAGGCAATAAGAAACTCGCCAGTGCCCAACCCACATCACCCGCTTCGTACCCACCACCCTTGCTTCTCGCTCGCACGAGGAGCAGACAGTCTTCCCCGTCATCTACATAGAGTGGCAGGTCCACGTGCGTCGAAGGATGTCCGTATTCGCGCAAGACGTCAAACGAGTCGCCATACACGAGCTGGAAGAATGGAAGGCCGCGATAGGAAACACCAGTAGGTGGGAGGCAGGGGTGGATGGCCCGGGTGGTGTACAGCGCGCGAGTGGCGGCGAGCGTCGGGGATGGACGTATCTGATGAGCAGACCCAGAGCCGTTGGCCGTATGCGTCTGCGAGTTATGCGTAGGTGAGTATGGTGGCAGAGGTGCGTCTGAAGAGTGGTATGACGGTGCGAGCGATGACGGTGCACCCAGGGACTTGACGGAGGACGATCGTCGACGGTGATGCGTGGGCCGGAACGTGTCGGTGAGCTTACTCTTGAGGCTCGATCGTCGCCGAGTTCGTCCACGATACTCCGAATCCAACTCCTCGGCATCAAATATGTCAAGTGTCAGCGGCGACGGCGGGTGGTGGTTCTCAAAGTCCACAAAGACCTGCGAAGACTGCGAGGGCGTCGCTTGTAGGGGCGAGATTGTGGGGTTACTCTTCCTCCTTTGTGGCCCAAGGCCGTTTACCTGGGCAAAGTTGGGCTTGAGACGAGGCACGGGCACGGGCGGCTCGTCGTCCGCTCGACTGCTCCGACTCGACTTGCCATTCGACTTGCTCGACTTGCCCGAGCGGAGGGATTCGTCAGATGGTCGGCGCTGCAGGGTGGCCGAGGTACTCCCACTACGTCTGCGGTTTGCAGGCGTCGTGTCGCTCGATGGCTGGTGTTGATGGGTGTGCCGCTTTCCTTGTGACGATGGGATCGGTGATGCTTGGTGTGTGGATGCACGTCCAGGCTCGGGCGTTGGTATTGCCGACGATGGCGCGATCGATTTCCTCGTCGGTCGCTCCCTCTCCCGGACTCCCTCCCGTTCTTTTTCAGCCCTTGTGGCCTGGTCCCGCAGCTCCTTCTCCCGCTCCGCCCACCACTTGTCCTTGTGTGTGATCTTCATTACCGAAAGCCGCGCCTCGACCTCACCCCATCGTTCCCACCACACTCGCAACGTCTCATCAGCCCCACCACATCTCTCTCCCTCCACCCTGAGTGCATCCCATAGCTCAGCCCACCGCTCTCCCACAGCGGCATAGAACGCCGCTTGGCGTTCTGCGATCATATATATTGCCAACCCCGTCGCTCTGTTCATCGCTCGCAAAAGGATGGGCAACTCGGATGACAATGCAGAGCGCAAGGCAAGGTATGACTGCGACGCAGTCAACAGGGCGGTCGCCGGTCGACGAGACTTGGATTGCGGAAAGGGCGTGTGAAGGAGTGCGACATGCAGTGGCTCAAGTGAGTGCATCGCATTCAGGAGCTTCGTTGGGGGCTCCATCATACCCTTCAGGTCGCAAAGGAAAGGGATGAACGAGTTTTGCAGTTCTTGCTCGACGTCCGCACAGAGACTTGGAAGACTGGCCAACAACAACGTAAAGGCATCGTACGCTTCCGATCGTCCCTCAGAGTCGGGCTCCTCGCCGGCATAGGACTCATCCAACGCAGCTGGCGAAGGGGTGAGCCCCAGTACGGCACCAAAAGTAATGCCCCATTGCCATAGCGCGACCAACGCGTGGCGCATAGTGAGCCGCCAGTCCCTGACGTCTTTGGCCAGCTTATCCAAGAACACCGCATACCGCTGCAACTCGCCTTCCAATCTCGCCACTTCGACAGCTTCTGCGTTATCGGAAGCGTTCTCCACGACGTCCCTGTTCTTAGGCACGCGAAGGGTCTTTATCCGACTTAGGTGTGCAGAAGCGGCAGCACCCACGCCAACATTAACAGCAGCATTGCCTTTCTTCGATTTCCCCGTCCCGTTGGAAATGGGGATGGGCGTACCCCCGAGAACCTCGCGTACGACTTCCCAACGCCGACGGTCCTCGTTGACGCTTCTGGCCACTTGCTCCATCCGTTCGCGAGCTTTTACGAGCGCCGGACGGTCACCGTGAGAGTCGGGAGTGGCGTCTATGATGGCACCGAGAAGCAACGAATACTTGAGAAGCCGTTGTACCGGTTTGATCAGAAGAGATGGAAGATCCCAGGCGTGAGTCAGTGAAGATGCCAGCGTCCGAGTGTGAGATAGGTAGGCCGAGAGCGTTGAAGAGGGAGGGAGGGCATTGAGGTGGGCAAGCGCGGTCGGGTGACGAGTGATGTATGTCTTATAAGGGGGTTCGAGGGCTGGGATCTGGGCACAAAAACCGACAGTGTGAATTAGCGGATGCAGAGATAGAGAATATGCACCCTCACGATCTCAAGGAACAACGTTCCAACCCTATCTTCGCCACCACCGCCGTCGAGGGCGCCACCGAGGGCTTCCTCCAAGCGGTCGACAAAGTGATCTGAGAACATTGCCAGATCGCCGATATTCCCGAATATGATGCGTACGTCGTCACGGGTCATCGGGGGGCCAAGCTGTGAAGAAGCTGTAGAAGAGTCGGAAGCGGTGGATACCGTCCGTGAGGATGAACCCGAGCCAGAACCAGGCGAGAAGGGTGGCGGGCTGGAGGTACCGTTGGTATTGAAAGGAGCTGGCTGCCCTGCGATGCAAATTACGTTCAAGGATCAGTGCTGACGGTGGTAAAAAGGGGCGACTTGCCTAGAGCGAGTGGGATGTGTATGTCACGAATCAATGCTAGATCTGATGCGTATGCACGTTCTGAAGAGAGTAGCTCGCGCAGGGCATGGACTCTCTTTGACATGACGGTCGGTTGATTGGGTGTAGTAGACCCCGTGGGAGGAGGGCTAGTTGGAACGTCGAGGGTGAGGCTATCCGTAGAAGAGGGCTGGGAATGATCCGGATCATAGTCTTCTTCTTCTATCTCGTCGCTGTAGTTGATGATGAGCTCGTCTTCTTGGTCTGGTGGAAGAGGCAAGGCTTTGTCGTGAAGTGTCTCAGCCTCGAGGGTAGCAAGCAAGATTGTCAGAGAGCCTCCGAAGCTCTCGCGAAGGGAAGGCATTAGGATTAGTTGAGCGTCGTCGTCCCCGTCGTCGAGAGGTGGGCTGGGATCGATGGCGATGTTAAAGGCGGTTGCTTTGGGTGTTGTTCCAACGAGAACTGGAGGAGATACAGGATTGAGAGAACGAGGACGAAGAGGTGAGCGGGGAGGGATGGCTGGCGGACCAGAGCAAGTAGGTGGTGCTGCAGTTGGAGATGTAATAGTCGTCCCGGTAGAGGCGCTGCGAGGGGTAGCGGCGGTGCTGATAGTCGTGCTGAAACGACCTCCTCCGTCCAACTTGAGATCCTGCAGTGACTGAGGGCGTTTGTAATTTGAAGGCGCACACACAATGCCCACGCGGCGATTCGACCGAGCCTCGTGTTGATCTTCACGGACTCCACCCGTCTCCCCACCCGGGCTTTTCTCCTCCTTCTGACCCCATTCCTCCGTCGCTGATTCGCCAGAGACGACCTCTGCGCCCTCTGCGCCCTCTGCGCCCGCCGAACCCTCGCTCGCGTCACCCGAAAACACGGCTTCTCGGTCCTTTTCACGACACGCCTCATCCACCCCTCCGCCGTCCACGATCCTCATGGCAGACCCCAAATCTGAATCTCCGCGAACGGCAAAATTTTGGCTGGTCTCTTGTTCCGCCCCCGCCTCGTCATGTCGGTCTTCTGGCATGTTATCCTATCGGCCGAAAAAAGAACTCTAATCAGGTGACAGGTTGGTTCTGCCCGAGCAGAATCTCGTGTCGAACGTTCGTCCACGTATATGTGCTCGCTCTTTTCCGATCAGGTATTGTATGAAGAGGCACCGTAATCCGCGCGTATTACCGAAAAGTTGCAAAGTTTTCGCACCTCGAGGCTGAGGCACGTTATTTGAATCCGAGAGTCGCCCGCGAGGTCCCCGGGTATAGCCTGACCGCGCTTGTTTGGGTTAGCGTCGAAACTGGGGTGAATGGAGGGCTTCAATATATTCACCAGATGCTCTAGTGTCGTTGACACGACGTAGATGGTAGTAAGAAAACGCGGAAAACTTTTTGCTGCAGGGTGGTGGTTTGGTGATGGGCTAGCTCGATGATAACGCGGAAGTGAAGTAGGGAGACGGAGATAACTTGTCAGGGCAGCCTTCCACACGCAGCGTCACTGCAGCCTGAAATAAAAACGTCCAAACTGGTCCTAGCTCGTTGATGTGCGTTGTTTCTTCCTTGTCTCGGCGTGTTGCGGGGACCGTAGTGGTAAACCGAGGAGCAAGAGAGCAAGTACCGTCACAGGGTAAGACCCTCCTGACAGGTTTCACGTCACTTGCCGACGCGCTGGCGAATCTAGTAACGAGTTCGGTTTTGCGCTCTTTCTTTACCTCCTTTCTCTCATATTCCATTCAAAGCCCCCCCTCTTTCTCCGTCACCAAGTGCCACGCAATTACCAAAAGTCATCCAAGGACGGACGTCTTCCCTTTTTCTTTGTCGCCTCTTCCGGTTTTGAGATTCACGAAACCGCAAGGGGAATCACTCATCAACTGATGCGAACGATATCATGATGCGCGAGCGGAGACCATGTGGGTCCCTCCCGGTCTCTGAGAAATCCCGGCCTCACCGTCTCCGAGGACAAGAGGTACGACGGGTTCTCTCAAAACATGATGCGACGGCTCGCAAGGGGCGGATCCAGAAATTCGTTGCTGCTGCTGAGGTGCCGCACCGAACCCGGTTCCCAATTGAATAATATCACCACTAGCACCCTTGTAACCACATTTAGAAGATTCCCACGACCTTGAGGTGGGCTTCCGTTGCACGCTGTTTATAACCTCCGAGGTCAATCCATCCCCGGCGGATCCCACTAATATCCGAAAAGGATTTTCCCACAATACCAAGCATCTTTCGAGCATCCGCGTTCGATCCCTCCCGTCTCTCGTACCATCTCGGGTCCATCCCACGACCATCAGCTCACCATCCTTGACCATCAGCTCGATCTATGGCCATCCCGCGACCATCCAGCGACCGCCGCGCGCCGCTCTTCCGCTGCCAGGACTCATCATCAACAGCGACTGCGGCAACGGGCACGTCAGCTTTCCCTCCTCGCCTTCACACACGCCCTTCCCTTCGTCCACCCCAGATCGTTGTATCGTCATCGTGGTTGGTGCATTGACCACCGTACACTCTCGGCGCAACGAGAGTGTACGGTGGTCAATGCACCAAATCCTGTGCAAATGTTGTACATCAAACACTCCCGTCGTTGGCGCATGGAAGCACAGGAGGGAGAAAGACTGCGAGTGTGCATAATACTGGTACGTTGTACTACCTCTGCGCTTCTTGCATTCCATGTCCCCCTCCTCGTCGCTGTCACATGTTTACACTCACCCATAAATCAACAAACTCGTCGTCGTCCCCTCCCGTTGGGGCCTATCGACGTCCTCTCATCACACAGTGAGTGAGCTAGGACGACTCCAAACATTGATTGGATACTACGAGTCTGACACATCATCAAAAACAGCAAGAAAAGAACACATTTATACGACTACAAGGCAAGGCCATGCGCCTCCCCGACTACTTAGCACCACCGGACGAAGATCGGTCCTGAGCATCCTGTGGACCCGCTGAAGGACCCGCTGCTCCTGGAAATCCATTCGGAAAGCTATTCGCCAACGCACGAAAGTACATGGTGGCCAGGTCCATCGGCGTCGCTTCTTGGCCGCCACGCTGAGGCTGTCCCTCACCGGCAGGGAAAGCTTTATCCATGCCGGGCAACATTCCCCATGGGCCAAACGGGCCAAAGAAAGCCCCGGGAAATCCCTGCAACTGATTAGCAGGACCTTGCTGAGCCAACCAACCTGGCAATGGCATACGTCCATGTGAGTTGGACCCAACGTCTTCCTGACCAGGGCGAGGACCTCCGCCAACTTGTACCTGGTGATCTTCGACGGGCTGTGGTGCGAGAACATCTCTCGACGGCCGTGCAGGTACGTTGGACTCTGCTTCACCAAGCGTGGTATTCTCAACGGCATGGCCTGGCACACTTGCACCTTCTCGAACAGGAATGGCTGGCTGGAGTGGAGGGCCAGCGGAAGTCACGGGAGCGCCAGACGTCTGAGCAAGGGGGAGAAGGGGGAGTGGCGCCACGATGGAGTCGACTTGCGGTATCTTCGTCGCAGATGATGACGACAGGTGGGCACTGGCGTCATGCGCGGCTGCGGATTTATTGCCTACCGCCTCATCCGACGGAGGCAAAACGCCCTTCTTGGTGACCTGGCGGGGTTTCGGACGTTCGCCTTTGATGGAAGCAGCCGTCGCTATGGCGCCTACGCTGACCTTCGACCCTTCCGCGAATGGTGGATCACCAAGAGAGTTCGAAATTGGCAAATCAATCTAAATGCAAACGTCAGCGCAGGCAGAAATACAAGCAAAACAATTAATTCCCACCTCCTCGTCTGACGAATTAGGCGCCCGGGCCTGAACCCTCTTCAACGCACGATCAGGTGCCTTTCCTTTTTCCGCCCGGCGGTGTACTTCGGCAATGGCCCGGGCACGTCTCTTCTGAGGACGCGTCGACACGTCGCCCTTCGAACTGGCCTTCCGCTTACGGGACACCGGCAGATCCTTCTCGGACTCGGAGGCCATCTGTGATGCCGATCCGCCCTCGTCCTTCTCTTCCGGATCCAGTTTCTGCAGCCCCTCACCATTGTCGGGCTGAAACTCTGAGCCTGAAGCCGAACTAACGTCGTGCACCTCATCCTCGGACTGCTCAGCAGCAATACCCGCCTCTTGCAGGTCTTTTCGCGCACATCGCTTGCATAGAGGTAATGTTCTCTTCGCCGCAGGAGGCCCAGGCAGCAATTCAATGTCGTCACAGTCCGACAAAGCCACGGCCGCCGCCTTCTTCTTTTTGACGATCTTGCCACCGTCACGGTCGGACTCGGTAAGCGAGATGGTGTCGCTAGTAGGTTGCGCTCTTTTATTCTTCTTGACCCGTGTGGCGGAACGCAAGTTGACCTTGCGAGGGAGACCTTTTCGATCGATTCTTCCATCACCGAAGATGCGCTTGCCGAAAGCATTAGGTGAGTCGATGTCGGGCGCAGTCCCAATGATAACGGGGAACCGATGGGCGCGCAGGTCCGCTGCACTGTTATCAGGAAGATTCAGCGGTAATGTAGATAAGAGTACGTACCAATAGATTTAGGCTTGTGCTCGAAGTACAAACCTTCCGATGGATGGGCGAAAGCGGCGATGAGCACCGAGCAGTCCGCCAGCGAGAGATCTGAGATTCCCTTGGAGCCTGTCTTTGATTTGGGACGATCTTCGCCGGGGAAAGGAACTGAGTCCGGGAAATTATGACAAACGATGCCACTGTTGGCGAGCTTGGCAGGCAATCCCTTCCAAGGGAAAAGTTTGCGACAAGCCCACTGACACCCCACTTTCTCTGGTACACAGGTGGACAAGGGATACTTAGTCATCCGCGGAATGAAACGAATACCAAGTCGTGACTTACTCAAAGCTTGCACAAATGCGCTCCGCACGCCCGCGTGGTCTTCCATCTCCTCGACCTCGACAATCTCAGGTTCTTCACCGTGACCACCTTCAATCTCATTCATCACCTTCGAACCTTCTGCAGGGGGACCGTGATCTTGAAATGCTTGCGCAACTTCAACCAGGGACCGATTATTGCTGAAAATATACGTATTTAAATACATCCACGATGGCAATATCGAGAGACTTACTAGATATGAGCCTTGAAATGCGCGATGATCTCATTGTTACTGTGGCGACAACATTCAGCGAAAAACTGCCGATCCCAGACACCATCAGAGTCAGACGAGAAAGAAGATAACAAACGGCATCTCACATTTTCGGCTCCCGGGGTGGCATAAACCATTCCGAGTGAAGCATCTTGATTAACAATGCCCCCGGCGATGATCACTGCTGCCTCAAAAGAATGCGCCTTCGCCATGCCTGCAAACTACTCGGGTGTCAGTCACGCTAACCCAAAATCCTACGCAGCGCGCCCGACGTACTGCCACACAATAATTCTTTGCGAGGCGGAAAAAGAGTGACTGTCTGTGGCCAACGGTGTTCCCGACCTCTTTTCCGGCGTTCATCTCCTCGAACTTGTCCAGTATGTTCTGCCAGGTATTGGGAAATTCCCGACAGAAAAGTTCATAACATCTTTTCCTCATTTGAGCTAAATGAACAACGTCAATATTTATAACGTGGCCCGACGATGGTGAGCATACTGGGCTTGAGGAAAGTCGTATCCTGCTTTCCAAGCCTGGCGATCTCTTCTTCCTTGTTGGCAGCGTGATACTTCTCGTATATATTCCAATAGTTTGTGGCGCAGGTCCGTGCGAACTGTCTAATGTAGCGTTTGACGACCTGATCGTAAGGGAGGCCGACACAGACGGCGAGGTTACTTAAGTCCGTGTTGATATCGTGGAACGCCTCATCAAGGATGGCTTTCGTGCTTGCAGGAGTTCTCCCCAGGACCATGGCCGTATGTCCTTCGAGTTCCTCTGTCTCCGCGACTGTCGGATCGGAATTCTTCTGCATGCGGCGGGAACCAGGAGTCGGCGTCTCTGGTTGCTCCGGAATCTCAAAATCGATCGCATCCCAGTCGCCTCCAGCGAAATCTGGCAGTTCTGGAGAGCCAATGCCGAATAGCGGCGGATCAGCCCGAGGTGTAACGTCGCCGTCGCCTCCAGGGAAATCCACTTCTGGAGAGCCTATCCCGAATGGTGGTGGAGCAGCCCGAGGTGTAACATCTCGCACCCCGTCTGCGATCGTCAACTTTGCTCCCGCCTGTCTCTGCGTCTGTTTCTGCGCCTTGATCTCAGCCAGAGTTTCTTTGAGATCCAGGAGAGGCGGGGTAGGAGGTCCTACAACTTCATCACACTCTGAGTCATACGATGCTCAGAAAAGGTTAGAGTCGGTCATAACTCATGGCGAGGACTGCGAGGACCCGGAGATGATAGTCGCGGCTGAGCAGAGGGTGCGGGCTGAGCAGAGGGTGCACGAGGCTTTTGAGCATCTGAAGTAGAAGCGGTTGTCGTAGTCTGCACCGGGGGGGGGTCTGCCCATGACCAGTGAGTATATGATGCTGTTGATGGTACTGTGACGCACCTATAGCCTTCGGCTTGCACGTCAAAAAGGGAGACTGACTAGGTACCCCAGCAAAAAGCATACTTGCACAGCGGTCGGGCACCAAGTCTTCTGGCGGGGTAGTCGTGCCCCGGGTCAGACCATTGGTCATTGGTAGCTGGTCCTCGTCCGTCACTGGGGCAGCAATGGACTCGTCTAGTATCAAACGGCTGCGCCGAGTACTTGCTTTGTGTACGAGACCGGTGTCGCGCTCGGTCGCTTTGACCTTGGAGCGTAAGCGGGTGGGGGTCTGCACAGGTGGTGGCGAAGGGAGTCTTTTTCCGCCCCCAAGCTGCTCGCTCGAAGGAGAGTCTGGGGTGTCCTGAACGGTGTCAATGGTGTCCATCTGGCGGACGACCATCAGTGAAAGTCAAGAGTCAGAGGGATAACATGGGCGATCGACCTACCAAGTGCCAGAGATCCACGTATTAGAGACCGTGGTGACCTGGAAGAGGGCATTGCGACGCACCCTTTTATCCTCGACGGTGTATCATCCATGCCCTGCCAGTGCATCGCTTTAGAAAGAAGCCAGTGACGAAGAGAACGGGACTGACAACGAGGCCCATAGAATACTTCTACCTTAGCATAAAACAAGGTCAACTCGCCAATAACTTGCGCCACGACGGAGCTTACACGGTGGCAACCTGGTCAATCTTGGCATTCCTTCCAGAAAAGATCGACACTTTCGAGGTCCTAGTCGCGGCGACCAAAAATTAACAAGCAGCGACAATCTTCGTAGACAGGGTACAACGAAGAGCATTTGCTTAGGAAGCCCGCAACACTGTGATCCATCGGTGGCAGCAGTATCAGTGTATGTTATGCGTGTAGTACTGCACACGAGTGTGATATATCACTTATACATAAAGTGAAATCTAGCTATGTACTAGGCTACTAATCATCAACCGTGCGGCGCTTTCCAAGGCTCTGCGCACTGGGCCAGCGGTTGCTGACCGCCTCTACTCTGAAACGCGACGCGCTTTTGTGCGGGATCGAGTCTGAAAGAATGTCGTCAGTTTTGAGTTGGAAAGATTGAGCAAATGAGTCTTATGCACATCGTTCTGTCAGATGCGGTCGCATCTTCATTTGCAGATGTTTCTGACTGACTCGGATGCACTTCGTCATTGGCAGGTTGCATGGCAGCATCAGGTCCATGGACAGTATCAAACCTGGTGTCCGAGTCTTCTTCGGCCTTGGGTTCGTCAGGTTCGTCGTCGTTGTAAGCTAACAAGATTCTGAGCTTTTGATCGTTAGGCCGTGGCCTGAGGGGCACGTTGACCTGTAAAGCCTAAGAGTTATGTTTTAGCAAATTCCAGGTGGCAGATTCGGAAATGACTGTCACTCAGACTTACCGCTTGAGCATTGCTGCTATCCGAGTCGTGATGGAAAATCACTTCAAACCCTCGCAGAGAGATGTCCGGTGGGACATAAACCCGGAGTAACCGTGGTGGGGCAGGTGGAGGAGAGGCCGACATGATGGCGGATGGAAGGAAAATGGAGCTCGAGCACTCCTGCGACACATTCCCTTATGAAAAGGTCGTGTGGGCATCTTCCTTCTAAGATTGAGAGTGAGTGACAACTTGCCCGTGTTGCTCGCCACGAGCATTCGAATAGAAAGCAAAGGAGTTCAATGCACGATGCGCGATGTGGAAGTTGTTGCCTCGGAGCCGCAGCGCTTGGACTGAAACAAAGGTGAAATGTTCAATTTGTTCGGACTACGTACTAAGTAGTAAGTACCAGAACTAGTAGGAAATGACACGCTCATTCAAATAAACTATACAAATAATTGGCTTCCCTGAACGCCATTCCCTGTGCAGCGAGCTGCAGCGCGAATTGAGAGCCCGTGCTCACCTTTCTCTTAGTCTCAAGGATTGTCTCAATCGCTTCAGCGGTGTAACCGTGCGCAATGACGTACTGCGCCGCACGGGGACCCAGGTTGCGGGTGTGGTGTTCTTCGGCTGTGGCGCGAGACTCGGAGGCATAGTAACGACTCTCTATAATTCCTCGCAACGTCCGGATGTTCTCATAGACGAACGGCGTTGGCATCAACTCTTCCGGGTGATGCTGCTGTGGAGTCAGGACTGCGTCTGTGCGGATGCAATACATAATACTAGAGTCAGCTTGCCCAAGCAGTAGATGGCGACAACTAACCTCTCCTTATTCCCGCGGAGGAGCTGGGGGCGGGCGCAGGGGTTGCAGGGGTTGGAAGTTGATTGATGGGGAGAATCTCTGGTAGTACGGTGAGCTCTGATGAGCCACTTTATGTGAATTTGCATAATGTGGTCCTGATGCTGTCCTACATACCTGAGGCTGGAATCTCCGACTCGATTGAAGTCACCGAGGGGGGAAGGTGGACATCAATGCCCTTGACAATCAAGAACGCGAGGGCCTCCCAGAACGAGCTTGTTTGTTTGCAGCACTTGTGATTGAAGTCGCGCTGCGAAGTGACCGCGCCCTGTCTGCAGGCATATTCAACATGGGCCCCACGATGTCAGTGGGTGAAGAGGGGGAGCTCACCTGGTGCGATGGATGCCCAGAGGAGCGCCAATGACCATGGCATAAAAATCTCCAGTCATGCCCCGAGCCGAAAAGAAGTTTCGCACGGCATCGGCTCTACCAAATGCGGCGAGCAGCTCCGTAGGGGATGGGGTGGATGAAAGTTCGCCAAGCATGGGCTTCACAACTTCGATGAAAGCCAGTGCTTCGTCGTCGTCATAAAATTCGATAGCAATGGGGAGGGGTGGGGACGAGTGTCCACATCGAATGGTAGGCCTGGTAGTTGCAGTTTGGAGGAACAAGTTGAATGTTAGGATAACTAGCGTGATTGTGATGAGTCGGTACTACTCACAATGATCCTCCAAAGTATATATATGTGCGCAACACTGATTTCTGGTCTTTCTTGATGAGTACCCACGTAGAATTCATGTCAGACTCGGAGGAGGCACCGCAGACTCACCGTAGCCTTGACTCAGACTCGAGTTTTTATACTACATAGTATGCTTGCTGGGGGAATCATCTGCGTACGTGTACTCGGGAGTGGATTCTCTGCCTGGTGGCTGCCTTGCTGCGCTGGAGAAGCAAGATTCGTCTGACACTGGCTAGGGACCGCGGCAATGGTTGACTCCTGGAAGCGGGACTCAGACGTCGACACAGCGCACTACTCGATCAAGGCCATACGAGAGCCTCGTAGAGACTTAGTTCTAGCGGCAACTCCACATATTTGTTTCGTCTCGATCTCATCGGTACAATTCTGCGGCAACTCCGACGTATATTTATTTCTACTCGATCTCATCAGTATGATTTGGGACTCGGAGGCTGTCGATTCTAGCATGGACACAGCACTGTACTTGATCAAGGCATACCAGAGTGTCGTAGAGACTTAGTTCTAGCTATGGCGAGTTCATATTATCTTCGTTTCTACTCGATCTCAGGGGTACGATTCGGGACTCAGCGGAGGTGGGCTGTTGATTCTAAGAAGGTGGCGAAAGAGCCGGCGTGGCGCACACCCTATTCTCATAATGTAACGTGTAACTATGGTACAACGGGCAGACTAAGTACAAGGGAAAGGAGATGTTGGCGGAAGGAACGCATGTCTTCCTCACGAAGTCCGGTAATGTCTCGCCCGCGGATTATGGCCACAATTTGAGCAAGTACCCATACGCCACAATCAATGGCATTGGTCTGCAGCGGGACCGTCTGGTTGACTTGTTCAGTATTATGTACTCCCGGGCCATCCCTGCCAGTCTCGGACTCACGGTAACGGGGAAAGCTTGCAATTGACCTTCAGCGATGCGTGGATGTACCTGGCGTGTCCGTGCAATGTTTGAGAGTCGCATAATGAACCTAAGTATGTCCTGCAACTCACTCGTTGAGCTGGGTGTCGCGGGATGGACATGGTGAGCTTACCGGAAGATCCTTTTGCCATGGTAGCTGCTCAGCTAGGCTGTCGAACAACAGAATCTGATGAGTGTCGAAATGGATGCTACATACAACCCAGTGTCCCCAAGAGGATGGCCGGTGGATTGGAAGGATCCAGACGGACTTCATCCAGAACTTTGTTCTGGAGGTATGACGCCACAGGTCCTCGTCGGTCGCATTATACCGAATGCGAGGGAGGTCGTGGGTGGAGAAGATGGCGACTTTGGGATTCTCAGAAGCGAGGAGCGCAGCACAGCCGTTGAGACATATATCATTGAGGCGCGCTGCCGGGTTAGCTAATGTGCGTATATCCTTGGGTTCGAATAGAATAGCTGCGAAGCCTTCGGTGGGTGGACGTTCACGCGGCGCAATCTGGCTATTTATGGTAGAGGGTTTTGGGGGGATTTCGAAGACGTCTCTGAGAATATTCTAACAATTGATTAATCGGGCACGACATGCACATGCGTAAAAGAAGGCATACCTCTGGAGTTTTCCAATGGAATTGGACGTCCGGTGGGTGGTCCTCACGTTCGTCATCATCGGGGTCACTCTCGTCTAGCACGTCTGCTAGGATGACTTGTTCAGGAGGTATGTCGAGGTCTTCGTCGTCTTCATTGGAACCCGTTTGGTGGAGGCCCAGCTCTTCATCATCGGGGTCTTCCTCGTCGGGGTCAGTACTAGCAGCAGGGAGGATGCTGCACACAACGGGCTGCAGCCAGTTTAACGCCATGTTTGGGGTGCTCAGTCCCGCAAGCTCGTCCGCTATTTGGCGGGCTTGGCGAGCACGCCCATCATAGCGGGTTGCTGACACAAGGGGGGTGGGCCAGCGTACCTGCAACTGCAGCACGTCCTCACGGCGTTCGCGTAAAAGAAATGTGTATTGCGAATCTGGATGGAAGGTCCGAGTCAGCGATGTGCTCGGTGTTCTATATGACACCTACATTCCGGGAGTCGCACTGCAAGCTCGAGTGCCGCTAGTTCTCGGCCGAACCATCGCCACATATTGTCAGCTTCCATGCCTAATCGGATCTGCTCTTCCCGACACCGTTCACGCTTCAGGAGGGCTCTGATACCATCGCGGACGTCACGGTCTTCCAGCCATCGCGGAATTTCTCCTTCAACAGCCGGTTTGATCCAAACGTCCTGCAATAGTGTCTGGTCGCTGCGCAGGTCCGCAAGCTTGGTGGGAAGGGGGGTGGGCAACGGAATAGCATACTGAGGGTCGTATAACTGTTCCAGTTGTTCACAGTACTTATTGAATTTCCTTATGGCCGACATGAGCGCTGGCTGGCGGTTTGTGATCGCTTTTCATGTCTGTTGGTGGAGTTTCGTGCCTATGTGATTGTTTCACTGCATGTCAATCGATTGAGACGAACGGGGGGCGAACCGAGCGCCTGGTCTTTGCCGCCTACTGCGCGGTCCAGTTTATCCCATTCGAAAAAACTGCCTATCGCTCTTTTGCGAATGTTAATTTTAAGGTCGCGCGCCAGAAGTAGGATCTTCACGAAGTCAAGATTGATGCCATCAAGTTCCGGAAACCGTTCTTGAACATTTAGCGATGAGTACAACAATTCTACCTTTTCGAGAAGACGATCGTGTGTGCGCTCCATGCTGTCCAAGGCATCAAGGGCGAGGGCACCATTTGGATCATTCACAATGGCCCCTCGGGCGGTCTGCAGAGCACGCTCAGAGGCGTCGAGCTCGGTTTGTAGCAGTAGTACTGTATCAAGTTCTTTCTTGAGTCTCGCGGGTGCATCTGAGTTTTGTTTACATGGTGCTGGTGGTGAGTAACGAATCTATTGGAGAAAAGTAACTCACGTGCGCGGATGGACAACTGAGCTTCACGTTGGTCTGCCCATTGTTTCCGGAGGTCGGCTATAGGGACCGGGGTGTTATCGAGCACTTTCTGTGCACTTTCTCCTTGCTCCCGTATACCTTTCTTCAGACGTCGCTTCAGCCAGCCTCCCAGATCGTACAACATCTCCATGGAGACCGCCGCGGCTTGCCTGTCAATGAGCCACTTCCGGCGCTGCCGCTGGGCTTCTTCAGTCTTTTGTATTCTAATGGTGGCGTGGTAACTTACACCCGAAGATCGCTCGATCCCGATCAACTTGATGAATCGGGACCATAATCTTTCAGTTCCCTCGCCGTCTGTCAAGCCAAGTCCTTGAACGAGTCGGGGATTGTATACAAGCTGGCAAGCCCACTCGTGGCCATATGCATGCATCGCGGTGGTGGCAAAACGGAGACGCGAGGTGATGTTGGGGCTCAGTATGTCATGCTGAAAGAGAACGGTGGGCCCTTTGTCGTGGTTGAATAGGGCTAGGGACCTACCTTTGTGATTGAACGTTCAACGACACATCCTATGTCGTACAATACAACGACCGTGGCTTGCGGTGGTAAGAGTGAAAAGAGATGTTCGATCAGCGCAATAGAATACTTTTGCTGTTCGCCTGGTGTGTCAATATTGGCAAAGAACAACGGAATGTCATGACGACATATGAGCGCCATAAGGCCGCCATCGTCGAACTTATCCATTGATGCTTTTTGCTTCTTACCGTCTGCTGCTTCGTGGGACGATTCGCAATGATCGACTGCTTCGTCAGGTACTCGCGCTTCTCGAAGAAGAACGGGGCGCTTGCGTGCTTTCTCGATTCGTTTGCCTGTCGCGTCGACCTGCGCCTTGGGGAGAAAAAAATGTGGAGTGTACAAGATAGGTGCATCGCCTGCTGAACGGCAGTGTCGGTGGTGAAAGTTGCCGTCTGTCGCAACGTGGATGTCGGCACCATCCTTGAGGGTTCGGCCAAATTTATTTCCTCCGAAGCAGGCAGGACAGCGCTGAATAAGAAGTTTGTCGCATGCTGGGGGGGATGGAAGTGGACCGGAACGACATGTGTCAGGTACGACGTTGCTATTGGACGTAGTAGGATTGTCTGTGTCAGGAACACGGTGCTCGCTTGGGGTTTGATGTGGCTGGAAGTCTGGAGATCGTGATCCGCCTACATCGGATTCAACGAGGGTGTCGTTTGATTCAGCCAACACATGATTGGTGATGCGCTGCCGGCAATCTGACATGACGTTGTCGAGGCGACGGTCTAGTTCGACCTGAAGGATGTCAAACCATTGGATAGCGCGACCGAGACTCAGCCGAAATGGGTCTTGGATTGAAGATCCCTGTGTGCCTGTCAGTCTGAGCGTATCCAAGAAAGGAAGACTGACGTTTTTATCGGTCATTCGAAAACCGCGACGTGTGTAGTGCGAGTGCAACGCATGCGAGAGAGCGTTGACAGCATCACACGATCGTTCAAATAGTGCTCGATAGAACGCCAGTAGCTCGACAGAGACCGCCATGCGGGGTTGAGACGGGGCCGTAGGGAATAGCCCATGACACAGGAGAACTTGTGGAAGTGTCGAGCAGACACATGAACAAACACTTATCTGAGTGAAGTCTGGGAGGCGTAAGTTGATGCGTACAAGAGTTGAAAGCTAGCAACTTACGGTCGGTGAAGAGAGCAATGATCTCAGTTTTTTTGGGTTCACATTGTTGTCCGCACCGTGATATTATGGAGGGCGGGAAGGTGGGGGGTTGACCAAGCGAATGAGCCAAGTAGCTGAGAAAGGGTTCGATTAGAGTGGGGATTGTAGATTCCCATTTCTCGAACTGTTTGGCGGCGGCGATTTTGCGTGTAGTCGTAGTCTTGGGGCATGATATGGGTTCCGAGTCAGCGGGGGGGAAATCGTCGTCCTCTACGTAGTTAAACTGGAGAGGTTGATCATCTTCGATGGGGGGCGCATCAGCTTCAACTTGTTCGGCAGGATTGGTGGACGACCCATCGATGTTGCGGTGTTGCAGGAGAGCAGTTAGCTCGCTTTGAAGGCGTTGGCGCTTGCGTTCTTGCCCGGGAACCTCTACAGGGATGGCATATCTATTGCGACGTTTCATACGTCCGCGAGGTGATATGAAATGCGCACCCAATCCTTTGCTCGTGCTGGGCTGAGCTGCCCGAGTATCTGGAGCAAAAGGCATCTGGGCGGGGGGAGGGAAAGTGCTGCTGCAGGAAGGGGAGGAAAGAATCGAGGACCATCTCACAGCGCATGGAATGCGCGTGCATCGCGCAGGAATCGCGCAGCGTTGGGGGAATACAGTTACTCAAAAGGCGCTTGGGAAGCGTGTGCAGCGCCGCTAAAGGCGATTCGGATGGCTCTTCTATCACATTGTGCTATATTTAGAACGAAGCGGAAGTTGCCGAGACGATGGATGGTCCTTTCGGGTTATTTCCACTCCGACACCGAAGGGTACCTGTCGGATCACTATTGCTTCCGAGATCTGGTAACTGAGGTGCTCAGGACGGGGGAAAAAATCATCCTCTGCATCCGGAGGGGCTGGAGTAGGACTCCGAGTTGGCTGCCGAGGGGGAGAAATGGACACCCGCGGGTGCTTGGCATGTTGGTGTTGTGTTAGTCCCGACTTGTTTTTGAATGAACGACGACATCCTGCATGTAAGCAAGGATATTGAAGCAGTGTATGCTGCTGAGAAACAGGCATGAGTACTGACAGAAAAAAGTTTGCGTGCGCGGTGATGAAAAAGGTTGGATCTCTTACAGGGTTCATGGCGTGTTGACAGCCCGCAAAGAACAAAGTTTGACGGAACTTGTTGAAAACCTTGCAGGGTTTAGTATCATATAAAACAGGGAGACACTGCCGTACACAAGTTCACCTTTTTTTCCCCATCCTCCCTCCTTCGAATTTCTATCCTTCCGGTCCTTTCAACCTCCACAATCCTTTGCAGTCTCATTTTACCCGACTAACCATGGTTGCACCTCATCATTTGAGTAATGCGAGTCAGGCTCCGAGTCTGCCTGCTCAACCCTCTGAGCGGCGTGTTACACGGCCGTCCAATGCTAACCGTCGGCCTGGCTTACCAGACAAGCCAGCTCCTAGACGGACCTCTGAACAAAAGCGGGCTGATGACGAACATGTTAGACAGCTGAAAGCGGCACAGAAAATGGCCGAGCAAGGAACTTACCAGCGGATTTCAACCATGCAAGCCCAAATGGTTGTCGAAGAGTCCGAGGCTCGAAAAGATCGAGCAGCTGTACGTCCGAAGCCACGCATGGTCAAGAAACAGCCAGAAAACAAAGATAATAGAATCCTACCGCCCCGCTACCCTCGTCAGTCGAGTCATCTTTACTGGCATGAATCTAACTGACCTTTATTGTTGTCAACGTAGACTTGGAAGCCGGTAAAGGACCTGATTTGAGAACAATCTTGTCAGATGTGACACGGCAAAGGTTGGTTGATGCTCAAGCACGAGCCAAAACCACGGCCAACGGTAGCGAGTACGTACTTAGGTAGTGTTCAATGCGGGTTATACTAACAATCTTGAATGCTCAGTCAGCAGGACAAATTTGGCTCGCGCAACCAGACACCTACCAATAACAGAAGTGCCGAGATCGTCACCGATGTGGAGGACGACAGTGATGAGCTCCGCTACGCAATGGAGCATTACAAGGGCAAGCCTAGGGTGAGTGTCTATTAATTTACTGGCCATTGGTGACCGAATCAAATGCCACTTACACTACCGCCAGCAGAAGTCACTTCCCCGTCAGCCTGACGTGGCAGTTGCTGATGTTGACATTGACAACCTCGACGACCTCGCCATCCTCATGCCAGATGATCTGGACCGAACACCACAGCGTCAGCCAGCAAAATTAAAACGCAAGCTGGACTTACGGAGCGACTCGGAGAAACACGACGGGGACACTGAACCTGCCAGTGAGGGGGAGAGGATGGAGACCGACCAGCCCAGGTCTCGCCGGGTGGGAAGACGCTGTCTCACACGACAGGAAAGTTGCTGGCACCGTTCCAATTTATATAAGTACTCACCTCATGTCTCACAGAATGCCATCGCTGTCATAGAAGTTCCCCCGATTAAGAAAATCAAAACCGAGGGGGGGGAAAGCGGTGGAGACTTACGTGAGAGTACCTCTTCTGAGATCGCACTGAATGCTGCACCTGCGGTGGCCTCGAGGAGGTCTCGTAAGGGAGCATCCACCCCTAGAGTCAAAACCACAAAGAATGACCTACCCCCGCTCATGCAAAATGACCCTGAGGACAAGTGGTCCACGAACATACTTCCGAGTGTCCTCATGTGGTATGGAGATCAAGCTAGCGTATGGAGTATCCAGGAATCTGAGCTTGAGGATGTGCTCACTCGCATCATTTGCGTTGTCTATCCCACATTTGACGAAATGATCAAATTGAAACACGGTGGACCCATTTATAATCTAGTACGTAGGGTGGTCCTGTCATCTAAACCGTTTCAGCAAGAATTAATACTAACCTCATGGGATCCATCAGGCGGTTCAGCGCCTTACTCGGTGGCGACATGTCATTGGCAACGCAGCTGGTCATGTCGTGCTCAAGTACCTTAACGAGAATGCTGAGGTTGAGGGCATGACTAAAGAGGACCTGGCAACTAACCTGCTGACTCTTTGTGCATTCGCATACAAGGACTTCGACCCCTCTGTCGAGTCTAAAGCATTCCAGTCCCAACTCATCCTTTCCCTTCTCGGAATGACACACATTCAAGACACTGATGGGTGGGTGGAGGTTCCAGGGCTGGATCTCCTGGCCAAATGCGATCATGGCATCAAGGGAGTACTCGCACTTTGCACAGCAGCGGTAAATATTTTTTTCTTTCTCACCCTGCTGACTAACTATGGTTTGTCAGCTGGAACGTGCATTGAAGTTGGCTCAAGAGGGCCGACTTGACGTTATAGTGAACGAACCTGAGGGGCAAACAGGGCAAGAGGCTCAGGTCGATGCCCACCCCACCCGGGGCATTCGGACCAACCGCAAACAACCTCGAACTTTGAATCAGGCAACCGGGAAGATGAGTACCAAAGGTAGTGCTTTCTCCCACCAGAACTGGGGCGGTCAGACCGGATCGTACCAATTGTCAATCGCGAAGCGGAGTGACGAAGTGCTGGGAGACATTGTTGCTGAGACGCTGATGTACCTTGCCACCAACCGGGATGACGAGGCCCTGTGTGCTTCCGTTATAGCCCCAGATGTGCTCGATCCCCGGGCTCAGATGTGTAAGTACTTCTCGCCCTTCGAATCACTACTTCGGGGACAGGATGATAACATTCTCGTTTAGGATACCAGTCGCTCCTGTCGTCTTGTCAAGCTCCTTCCTGAGTCCCACTGCCGTCACTCGTTTCCTCCCGCCACTTGTTTTTTATCTTCTCACCATTCGTTCCCTTTCCTCCTAGTAGTACCACTCGTTACTGCACCGTCACTCGTTTCCTCCCGCCACTCGTTTTTTATCTTCTCACCACTCATTTCTTTTCCTCCTACCACTCGTTACTACAACCCTCGTTCCTGTTTCCGCGCGCCGTGAGCCTATCGCGGCTCGTATACCCTTTTTTGACGCAGATTTTACACCGCCATGAGCCTATTGCGGCTCGTATACCATTTTTCAACAGTTCTTCTAACCCGGCATGAGCCTATCAGGCAGCTCATATACCCAAATTTGGACACTCTTCGTGATTTGCATCAGCCAATCATCGGACTCGTTTTTCCGTGCTCTCCGTACTTTTCGCGCTTTCGGCGTTCCTTTTGGTAGTTTACTGAGTGCTTTTAATGAAATTTTGTTTGCTTTCTGAATCGTTTGGACGGTAAAAAGCATAGTGCCAAGCTAAAAAAGACCAATTCAAAGCTGCAAAAGCATGGAAAGCAGCAGAAATGCAGCACTAAAAGTAGAGAGATCTACTTTTCGTGCTTTCCAGCATATTTATGAAAAGCACGAAAAGCAGCAAAAAGGACATGAAAACAACACTGAAAAGTCTGAAAAGTACTAGGTGGATTTACTGATGGACTGTAGCAATTAGATCGTCAACACGTGAAACCGCATCCTCATATTCTCCAGCCATGAATGTAATGATGGCCTGAGAAGATAAGTGAATGGGGGGCAACAAGGTTGACGACTTGGAATACACACTTTGATAAGGAGCATAAAGGAAACGTGTGTCGAATGGAAGTGCTGCAACGCGATGTCACACATCCGATACGCCTTATCCCTTTCCCTGTTGCCAATGAGCGCTATACTCTTAGCAATATAGCCGACAACGGATGGCTCAATATCGATGGACTTGGTATAGATTGACGTCAGTGCCAGCTTTTGTTACAAAAGAAAAGCAAAAACCTTATCAGCATCACCAGTGGCAGTGTCCCACTGCTTCAAGCGTATTCTGACAAGAGCTCGACAAGCGAGTACATGTTGGCTAGTATCGTGTGAGGTGGAGATTGCTGTCGTTAGCGATGCCTCAGCTTCCGCAAGTCGGCCATGCTTCCAGGAATCGAGGACGTTGCCGTCAATAAGAATATTCGGTTCCCGGAATAAGTAACCTAGATGTGACTAGACAGACGATGATTAATGCAAGAAATCGCCCTGAACCATACGGACACTTGCACGGAAGTGAGATAGACCTGAAACGACAATTTTCCCGTTGTCTCCACCAATCGCAATAAACCAGTCATCTTGAGAGAGTGCAATTGAACATATGTTTTCAGATTGTTTGATGCAATCCAATTGGGTGTTTGTCCACAAGTTAAAAAAATCGACAGTCTTCATTGTAAGGTACACGATAAACTCTTCGTGCCGCGGCAGGGCAATCATTCTGAGGGAGGGGCGCAGAGCATGGGGCACATGCCATTCAGACACCTTTGAACCTGTGGATGCTTGGAGTATCTCTATTTTGGTTTTGGATACGATGAAGATACGGTTGTGATCGCCCCAGAGTAGACCAGCCTTGTGCAGCGGCGTGATATCCACCTTGACCTGTAGAAGCAATCGGCCATTGTCGCTGTCCCAGACTTGAACAGAATCATGTGATGCTGTCGCGATCCGATCACCTGTGGGGGAGTACTTCGCCACTTGTACACTCTCGTGGTGGAGTGGACCGAGTTGAACCACCCAGGTCAGAGATGCAACTTCAAAGACAGTGGTTGTATTACCAGAAGCAACAAGGAGTCTGGTTGAGTCAGGTGAGAAATCGACTCCGTGGATGCTACCGTTCTCCTGGCGATCGAAGACTCTTTTGAATGTCGTTGCATCCCACAGGAATACCTGGTGCTGGAATGACCCCGCTGCGATCGACTTGCCATCGTTTGAGACAGCCAGGCAGACGATGACATTTCTTGCTTCCATAGTTTTCATTTCTTTCCCGTCTTCTACTCGCCACAATCGAACACATCGATCATCCCCGCTCACGATATACTTGCCATTTGCTGCACATTAGCAAAACCAGAAGTTACTGGACAGTACTGGACAGTACTCCATAGCAATCATAGCACTCATAGTTCTCATAGCAAGGGTCCATGTAGACAGTGCTGTCATAGTACTATCATAGTGTCTCATAGTGTTGGTCAATCTCATAGTCCCTCATAGTATGGGTTGACTTCATAGTGTCTCATAGTGTTACTGAATCTCATAGACTTGCCATAGTGTCTCATAGTCTGTCACAGTCTCTCATAGTGCTATCATAGTTGCTCATAGTAGATCTCAACCAGAGCTAATTATTTACATTCCAAATTAATTATTCCCACATAATTATCAAATTCAATGAATTATCAAACTTATTATTCACTAATATATAGATACAAACATACTGCTACAACTACATACATGGCTATCACTTACACCAATCACAGCACAATCTACAAATCTACAAAACAAAAGTTAGCATAGAGGCATGATGATACAACATGACACTTACATTACAAAAAAACAGAACCAGCCTGACAAAGAACAAGTTAGTGAGTCACACCACTGAGTCACATTTGAAAGATAAACTTACTAGTGCTTGACATGAGATAGGTGGCAAGGGATGAGGATGATGAGTAGTGTATGGTGTGTAATGTGTGGTGTATGGTGAGTGGTGAGTGGTGAGTGAAGTGTGATGAGTGGAGATGATACAAATCAAGAAGAAAGAGGCTGTGGGAAAAAAACTTGGAGGTGTGTTGCTTATATACTGTGGTGGGACAAATAGACAAAAATAACCATATATGGAATGCACACTTGGTGCGCATTTTTGAGAATCAAGTGTGGGAACTTTACCATATATAGCATCCACTCTTCAAAACTACAAGTCCAACTAACCAAGCACAACACAAATAACCAAATACAACAAAACTAAGTGCGCTATTTTGACATATAGGGTGGGAATTCTAACTTACATCAGCATGCATTGTTCCAAACTAAGTCTTATCTGCTCAAAATGCAATAACAATAACATCCAACTCGAGATTGGCTGTATCTCATCCGCGTTTGGACGGAATTACGTAATAAGTTGCTAGATCGGTAGCCAATAGTCACTACTAAATTCGGTACAGCCACTGCTAAGCATTAAACTCATATGCGGATATATGAGAGACTGCTTTTCCAAAGGCTCTGTGAAAAGCGCATTCAACTCGAGATTGGCTATATCTCAGCCGCATATGGACGGAATTACGTAACTATTGGATCGATCGAATGCCAAGGGTCTCTACTAAATTTCATACAGCCATTACTAAGCGTCATATATACGTACAAATATATGTGAGACCGCTTTTTCAAATCCATGTGTCAATTCCATGAAAATAACATCCAACTCGAGATCACTTGTATCTCAGCCGCATATGGACGGAATCATGCAAATCTTGGATCAATGGAAAGCCAATAATCCTTACTACATTTAGTACAGCCAATGCTAAGCATGAAACCCTAATATAAACATATGGGAGACCATCTATCAAAGACTTGTTCAAAACTCGAATTTATCTGGGATGATTGGTTGTTATTTTGTTGTTAGTGCTTGTGTCTGGTTAATAGTGTGTAGTTAGAGTGTTTAGTTAATGCTTGATTACTGTATGGTCAATACTTCTATATCTCTTTCACAGTTTTCGAGTTTTTGGATGTATTTTATTCCTTCTGGATTCAATTCCATTTGAATAGTCTTTAAATTTTTGTGAGCAGTGTATCTATGTGTATACTAGATGTCTATGTGGTTGCCCTGAACACATGTCTAGAATTTAATTTGCTATGTCCCTATTACTGAAAAACTTGAAATAGTATAAAATGCTTGGTTACTGGTGATTAGTAGTATCTGATTAATATGCTAGTGATTTATTAGTAGTGCTAGTATCAGTTAGTATGCTATTTTAATACTTGGTTAGTACTTGTTTATCCTTGCTTAATTGGTGTCTTGGATGTGTTTTATATCTCCTGGATTCAATTCTAATTGAATGGTCTCCAAACTTTTGTGAGCAGTACACCCACATATACTAGATGTTTATATAGTTTTCCTGAATACATTTTCTGTATATGATTTTATATGTCTCTGTTACTAAAGACAACTCAAAATTAATTTTGTATTTGGTTAGTATGGTTAGTTCCAGGGGCCTGATTGTTATTTGTTTAGTGCTTGATTTGTATCTGGTTATCCTATAGTAATACTTAGTTAGTGTCTGGTTAGTGTGCTTGATGAGTAGTTAATTAATGCTTGGTTAGAAAGTGTACTTAATTAATGCTTAGTTAGTACTTGGTTAGTGTGCTTGATTAGTGTGCTTGACTAGTGCTTGGTTAATGCTTGATTAATGCTTGGTTGGTGTTTGGTTAGTGTGCTTGATTAGTAATTGGTTAGTGCTTGGTTAGTGAGTGTATTTGGTTAGTGCTTGATTAGCACTTGGTTAGCACTTGTCAATTAGTGCTTCAAGTTGGTTAGTAAGTATACTTGATTGATTAATGCTTGATTAGGAGGCTTGGTGAGTACTTGGTGAGTATTTGTTAGTCCTGCTTGATTAGTGTCTAGTTAGTATACTTGGTTAACACTTAGTTAGTATCTGGTTAGTATGCTTAGTTAATGCTTGATTAGTATTTTGTCAGTGTATTTAAGGTAATCTATGAGTTAAATATGATGACTATGAATGCTATGAATGCTATGAGTACTATAATACTATGAACACTATGAACTATGGCACTATGAACACTATGAATCCACTATGAATATGCTATGACACTATGGCAACTATGGAACTATGAGTAACTATGAGTCAACTATGAGTATACTATGAGAACTATGGAACTATGAGAACTATGGAAAAATCCTTGATTTGCTGATGAAGGTCTCATCGGAGGGCGACTCATTCTCCGACCACGGTCCGTATTCCGGTTCCTCCGCAAGCGAGTCAGATTGTGGCCTATTGTTCCTCGCCAAATACCGGTCGTTGCATTGGGATCATGGCATCAACAGAACTAGTGATCGCAATGGATGCCATACTGAACACAGAAGCCCTGGGATGGCCACGAGGCACGGGAGTTAGCGCTCGGTAGACAATAGTCTACGTCGAGTTCGATGAGATAGGCGGTGGCTCTCAGATCCGCAAAGGAGTATAGCGAGACAGAGATCGCGCTGGAGAGACTGAGTATCGTAGTATTGGAGAATGGAGCAGCTGACGTAACAACTCGGAGGGTGGCTCATTAAATTTCACAGAGCTAGATGGTGATGGGACGTAAACCTGGGCATTTCGGTTAATCGAGCTGGCAGAAGATCCAGCCCGTTTGCATGGGGAATGCTCATGTAGACTGGAGTTCCATGAGGGAGCGAACTCGCAGTCTTCTGGGAGTGATTGCAGAGAATACAGATGCCGTTCACCAGAGAGAGGGTTGTGTCCAAACCTGAGACGCTGCGAGAGGTACTTGAGATGTAAGAGGAGACATTGCCACAGGCGTGGAAGGCAAAGACGCAGAGGAGCGAGAATCGGAGGATGAAGTTCATCGAAGTGGTGACAAAATGATAAAACGAAACGCGCCTATGCCTATGCGCGTCCGCGATCCGCCAATACGTTGTGTGAAGAACCTAACCTGGCCAAATTTTGCCTAGTTCACGGACACGGCAGCTTGCAACCCTTCGTGGTCCAATAGGAGTCTTGGATCATTGCCACATCGTTGGCGCCGTTGCCGATTTACAACTTCATCACTTTGCGGCCTTGAGCTGTGTGATTGTTGACCGTAACCGCGATGTGATTGTGAATTATGCGCCCTCAACAACGCAAAAAACGCAACCAACTTTACCATCAATGCCTACAATCTGCACAGGCGTTACCCCACTTGAACAAATGCCACCGGATCGGTCGAGTCATGTCCGCCTTGGTTGCTTCTGGTGAGTTTAAATTGAGCGATACACATTCCCACGGGGTTTTGGACGCCCTTTCAAGTTGCTTACCGTCGCGCCCTAACGAACCTCCATGACGCGTGAAGAATGAAAGGAAATTGAATGAATTGATGATGACTTGCGAGGTTTCCTGTAAGATGTGCAGAAAAAGGAGAAAAGAAACAAAATGCGTCACTTGCGGCTCCTGATGACCTGCAACATTTGCCCACATGGCCTGCGATGATATGAAACGAAACCCACCTCCTTTAGGCTTGGGGTAACCCCCAAGTGATGTCGGGAGAGCGATAGCAAATGACTCTGACATCGTCGGCCGCTCGACCTGGGAACGCTTGTCATCAATCTGCTAGTGTTCACTAGCATTTATTAGGATAACGTGAGGCCGAACGTTCAGCCTCACTGACATAATCTCGCGCTAACATTAAACAAACCGCCGTGACAGTGGAGGAACGAAAAAAGAACGAACCAAAAGGTGCGTGAAGAACGAAAGGAAATTGAATGGGTTGATGATAACTTGCGAGGTTTCCTGTAAGATGTGCAGAAAAAGGAGAAAAGAAAAAAAATGCATCACTCGTGGCTCCCGATGACCCACAACATCCGCCCATGTGGCCTGTGACAATATGAAACGAAACCCACCTAGAAGGTGGTTTCGTGTGCAACACCGAAGTCATTTATGACCTGGAATTGGCACCGGGTGTGGACACGGTTTTCAACCTGGAAACCTCAGAGGTAAGTTGCACACATTCATTACCACACATGCTGCTCAATTCCCTATGCAGGAATTGGGCACGTATCGCTGTATGCATACCCAGAGCGTGGGGAGGTCCACGGTCAGGACTTACCCAACCAGGTCCACAGCAACTATGGACTCGAGCCCCTCAGAGAAGCGCATCAAGTTCGCTTCCATCATCGAGGAATTCCGAGCCAGCCATGAAGAAGCCGATGTCAAGTGGGCTGTCATCAAAAATTGCTACCTGAGGCAATTGGAACCCATCAAGGCGTACGCCCTTTTCTCGGCATACGTCTGCCCACTGCTGGCCCAGGCAAGTCCTTTTCACTCTTTTTGGTTTTGCTAACAGGGATCACTCAGGCTGGTGTGTATGACGACGAGCAGTTTAAAGGCTTTGTACAATTTTGTGGAGAGAACACTCCCTTGACATCAGGGATATTGAAGCTGGGGATGTGTTTCAAGGGAGTGGATTTGAAATGCACCACTGCTCTCCTTGATGAGCATCAGAGGAGCAAGAGGTTGAACCGACTCAACGGTAAGGGCGCAAAGAAAGCCCTGGCCGTTGTGGTCGGTTTCCTGAAGGAAAAGGGGCTCATGCCCTATGATGAGGATAGGTCCACCTCTGCTGACACCAACTCAGACTGACCACTTTCCCGCCTGTACCTACATAGTCATACCGTTGTCATGAACTGCAGATATCATCTATCACGCCTGAACTTCGTCGGTAAAGCATCAACGTCGTCAAGATGTCGCTGCCATGCTGGTGGCGATGTGGGGGTCAGCATCATTTGCAGGAAAGCAGCGAAATAAAGGAAATAGAGCTGCAAAGATAGTATATTTAGACTACCTTCTTGAAGCTCTTATACTCCAAGAAGAACTTGACATTGCTTGCGCCATCGAACCGAGTCTCAGTGGGTGGCTTATTCTATCATTTGCCCTCTGCTTCTACTGCTTGTATAATATGTTCATGGGCGTGGTCTCTACCGCCATAGGCTATGTTGACGCGTTGATAGCCTAGTATGAACGTTGCAAGGATGACCATGCAAAGAGTTTGCGGAAGCCCGAAGTCAATTTTCTACGCCCGTCTAATACGTAGCTGTGACTCGTCAGTGTGTTCGAACGCCATGTCTGTTTGTCTATCATTAACTTCTGCATTGTGACTGACTGCGTGACTGACAAACTTATGGCGTGACCACTTGTTGCCAGTCTTTAGCGTAAGTCTTTTTCTATAGTTAATGTGTGACGGACTGCGTGACTGACAAACTTAATAATGGCATGACCACTTATTAAAAGTTGTTATCTTGACTAATGTTACATACCCATGTGCTACTACCTTTTGCGTGCGTGCGTGTGCTACCTCTCGCATGCATGTGTGCTACCCTAAAATGCACGCGGACTTTTTGTGCACTTTGACTCATAGTTGCCATGCACATAGCACGCACTCGTAAGAACTGTAAATTAGCCAAATTACGCCAAGCAAGATGCAAGCACACGTGCCACTCAATTCAACGGACAAACTGAAGAAATTCTGCCTTGTTCGGGCCAAGTGGAGTCCCGTGATGTGGACCGAAGCCACTCTAAAGAGGAAGACGTGGATGCGAGGTGCGGCACAGCAGCAGTTCCGGAGACAGAGGCCTTTCTGGTCCACTGGCCCGGGTGGGAGAGAAGGAAGCAGTAATCATTGCTTCTCAGCCCATCGGTATTGATGCTTTTTTCATGTTCAGACCATCACTAGACCAGAACAAGAACTGGAAGGGGATACTCGGACATGTCATGAGATCAGATAGGAAAGCTCACTTTACGAATACCACTGGGACAGGCCCAGGCACTTCCACTTCCCCATATGGCAGCCAAGGCAGACAACGCACTTCGTCATGTTTGACGGTGAATCGAGGCATCTTTTTTTCCAGCACTCATATCCTCTTGTACTACAGCAAGTCGTCGCTCCAAGATGCCCAATCTAACGTTTGGGTACGTTCTCCTGGTGGTTTGGCGAAGAAAAGAAAATTATTTGATTACTCCCGCCACATGCCTCCCGAAGCCACGCAACCTCATCCGAGTTGCACCTGCCACAAGAGATTCCGTGAGCGGAACACAACAACGCCAGCTGGTTGTGTGTGAAAAACAGAAACTCCTTGATGACATCCACAACATTCGGGACGAAAACAAATAGCGAGGGCCTGTTGCCATGGTTTGGAACCAGTGGGCTAGATGATCCACTCAGATGGTTGAATGTCTATGGTTGATAGAAGTCATTGAGCGGAAGCGTCTCATAGAAACCATGTTTAACAATGAACTGTTGCTGAACATGAACCCATAGCATCCCTGCCTAGACCTCCCCAACCGCATGGACATCCCAGTGACCTGGCTTATCCAGGTTCTCGTACGTCGATGGATTGACCTCGAGGTTGGTAGAGTCGGGTAGTTGTGGATACCATCCGTGTTATTGGCCGCCCGAGCGCCTATGGGGTAGTCCATGTATGTCGAAGTGGAACAGACAGAAGTGGTGATAAAGTCTAGGATGAGCCAGTGCTAGCGAAAAAAGAGAGGACATGAGTACCAACTAGGAGGGCACTCATTGTAAATCCAATGATCACTGCCGAAATTCCTAGTTTTCGCATACAAAAAGATTGTTTCCCCACATGCTTTTAGTCTTGCGCCAGTCTGACTCCGCTGAATGGATGCGTCAGTTGCTTGCACTTGAAACCGCAACCAGACGAGAACTTACCACAGGCAGACTTGTGATCCTGTCAATACTGGGATCGTTAGCGCAAGGAAGGGCGTGCCAATCTGCTGGAGAAGTGTTGCTTAACTCCTTCATGAGTTCCCTACCATGCGACAATGGGTACGAGTCCCCACCTGAAAGAGAACATTAGGTGATCAAGTTACGGTGGAGAAAGTGCATATACTCGCCGGTTGACCATGACTGGCGGTTTTCTTTACCGCGGCCACTGGGAGGTCTTCAGCAACTCAAGGGAAAACAAGGTAGGAAACCTTGGTCAATTCAGGGACTTGTGGGCTCTTTGGGGTAGGGGCATATGACTTGGAACCTAAGGAAAGACGTGAATCAGAAAATGCCAGTTAAGAACAAACCGAACTCGCCTTTATGTAATTCCGATGGCTTTACCTCCTTCCTTTTCACTTGGGTACACAACAGCGACGGATATATCTGCACTCTTGTATCTGGAACTTCGAATTAGGCTGCGTTGGCGATGTAAGGTCTCATGACATACTGTCTGATGACATCACCCAGCTATCCAGAGTTGGCTTTGAGAACATCCTTGACTCCTTGAGTGCACAAGCAACAGCCTTGAGAACGAAGTCATTCACACTGAATGAAGTTGGCTGTGAGGGGGGGGACTCCAGACATGGGAAGCTAGATAGACGCATGTGCGCAACCAGAAACGCGGTGAGAAATTCCGTGCATTTTTACAGTAACGCCATATTACAGTAATTATACTTAGGCCAAGCTTGCAAAGGGTGCCGGTGACCGGTGACCACTGGCAGCGACCAACTCGCACTGATGTAGTAATATGTACTCTCATTTTTGTCGCACATGGACTAAGCATCCTCGACCACGAACTCAAAGGAACAGTTTGAGAAAAAATCTATGTAATAGAGACCCAAACATATTATTAGTTACCCTCGGGCAAAATAATCATCAGTCCGGGTTGGAACTGATCACCACTGCAAATTTGTCAACATTGAAGGCCAGCTGAACAAACTTTGCAAACCAACAGATAGTGGTCCCTGTGCACCCTATCTGGCACTGCCAAAACACAATTCAGCCACAAAGTGGTATAAATTGTGGCATAATACTCATCTCAAAATCATCACCGCACAGCACAATACAATCTCCATGCACTAATGTCATAGATATCTCGGGGATGGAGGGTTTAATCCTGTCTTCTGTATCCTTTGTCTTTTTACGAGTGCCATTCTGGATTGGTTCGGCAGGTTCTTGGTGGACAAACTCTGTTCCAAGATCCAAGGGTGGAGTGGTAGAGTCCGGCATCACGGTGTCGTCGGACAGTGTTACACTTGCCACGGGTCCATTGTCACCACCATCCAAGCTCAGAGAGCATGGGGGCCCTGCATGAGGTTCTGTCAGTGGCGTTCTTGACTGATCCAGAGCTCTAGCATGCCACTGGCCCGGAACACGCATCCCTGGTGGTGTTGGGGTCAGAAAGGCTGGCCAGCCTGTAGAAAACGATTAGCCAAACCCTTTTAGATCCTGGGACGACCCAAGCTTGGAAGCTGATCTCGCCAAACCGGGGGGTTTCCAGTTCTCCATATCGCAGAATGAAATCACAGAGTATGTAGTAGGCAGTACGAATGCAATCAGGTGTACCCCTTGGTACTTTTGCTTCTGATACGTCATTCAGATAAGAGAGTCTAGTGGTGTAGGTAAAATAAGGGCCTTGTAACAGACGAAATGTCAAGGTTAGGCAGCAATTCATACATTTTCGACACTAACCGGAAGGATTTTCTTGGCGCAACAATGTCTCAGCCTGAATTTTCCCGAGTAAAACAGTGGCGTCCTCTTGAAGGTGGTCCTGATTCCCGGTGAATATGTGACGGAGGAACACTCCATCCCTGACACTGTGGACCCAGGACTGCATACCATCATCCCAGATAACCCAATGAGAAATTACTTCAGAAGGGGTGTGGTTTGTAGGTCGAATGAGGACACTAGATTGATAAATGCTCCGACAGTTCATCAGGGGTTCAACCTTTCCCAAGTGTTCAGTCATTGGTATTCATAGTGCAGAAACGTGAGTAAACTTACTTTGCACACACTACTTTGACATACCTGGTGGCAAAAGAACAGCTGAGTGTTAATCATACCACACGACTTACAAAACCACCCTCGAGGAAATGCTTCGCTAGGGTGAAATTCTGTGAGGAGATCAAGAGGTAGAAAGCTGTAAAACTGCATCCTCAAATCTGTTTGACAGTAAGGTGTCATTTCAGCCATCTGTGACGACATATCTGTTGGATCAAACCACCAGGGATGTAGCAAATCTGTGATGTTCTCAGATGGTGCTGAGTTCACCGTCATATCCGATGAGAAGGCTGGGTGGCAGTCGAATAGTGCATCTTCGCCCCCCAGAGCCCAATGGAGAGTAGCATTCCAGCAGACTTTTCCTCGCACGATCCCTGTACTGGAAGGGCCATCGTACTGGATCACTGTATGCTATAAAAAACATGTCAGCATCAGCACAGCGAAACATTGATAACTAACCCGTAAGTCCGAGACGAAGAAAAATCCCATGCAGGAATATGCATACTCTGAGGGCAAGGTGCTTGATACGAGCCAAGAATTGTGTGGCATCCATAAGAGTAACGGGATATGGTGCTGTTGCGAATTTAGCAACATTTTCACTTCTGGTGGATTGTTAATGGGAAGGCAGGGTTGAGAGTCAACCTGAAATCCTGTATTGTTGGTGAGGTTTTCGTTATTTAAATGCGGTGACCTGGAAAGTGACAGATTGTCCGCAGGCAAGGGTGGATCAGAGTTACCTTGGCATCTATATGACTCCTGCTGCAGTGTGTCATCACTAGGTAACATTCGTGTGCCAAATGTTGAGATGAGAGGGAGACTTGCCGCATCTGCTGCTAATACTTCGGTTTTGAGTGACAAATACGAAGGTTGCAAACCCTAGATAATTCTTGCATCAACTTAGGGCTGCATGCAAAAAATAATTTTACCATCATCTTGACTTCTCCGATGAGAGTACTTCCTGAAGAATGCAAGACAGGTTCACAGGAACAAAATTGAGTAGAAACCCCAGCATTTGATTCAACGATGGGCTCGAGCTCAGATTCGTAACAAGCAAACTTCCATGACCTTGGACAAACATATTGCTAAGTTGCGAACATTAGACGAGGGAAAGGAGAAGTGCTCACAAGTTGATAGATAAAGTAGTAGTGTTTATCCAACGACTTTGGTCGTCATTAGTGCTGAGTAGGAGTAAGGGGGTTTCTGACTGTATGCAAGAAAAGCCGGCAGTTGATTTCGCGAGCCCGGGGAAGGCGACCAAAAGCCCGGTCAATGACTACAGATAATAATATCAGTCTAATATGTTCCAGACATGATCTGGCATCAGCCTCACATTGGTCCAGACTCACGGAATATGAGCACTTGCTGGCATGGAGCTAAGACACTCTTGCCCCAGACAGGATTGTTTACCCCATACACACAGATTTTTCACAAATGTCCATCCCAGAATGCTGCACTCACCGGACGATGCAACCGTCGATGCCTGCTGCATCGAAGGGCCCGCTTCTGGTACCCCATAGTATTCGGAAGGTACATCTTTCGGTGACACGCCCTTGTGATTGTGCAAATTTTTGGTTCGCAAGAAAGACCAGGCTTGTTTCTTCTTTGGTGGCAGAACAAAGTCAGAGTCTGGACTCAAGGATCGTCATTTTGATCTAGTAGGAGTGCGTGACGACCTGGATATGGAACATGTATACTGGGACTGAACCTGCAGCGAAGAAGCAGCTCCGCGAACTATCTGTTGTGTGGATGTAGAATTGCTGCGCTCATCATTACCGGTAAACAATTGTACTGAACAAAGTGAGGGTGGATTAGAAATTTCAGTACAATAATGATACACGTACATGAATGGTTGTCGATCTCACTGAAAGCTTGATGCAACACGCACTTACAAAATACGAAACTGTTGAGAAACACGTCGGGTGTACCACGAGCGATGAGCCGGTAGAAGTGCACCCTCTTCTTCTGAGGGTATCCGTAAATTCGCCCTTGCAGTTGTTCATCGTCGAGCGCGGACCATAATGTATCCTGTGATTATTATTCAATGCATGGTAATTGAAATGAAAGATGTGGGACTCACAGCGATGATCATGATATTTGCACAAGCCAAGTTCAAGCCCACCGTCCCGACCATTGAGAGAACGAGGACTCGGGCGCCGGCCTCGCGTGTCGATGACCTGAATTCCTCCAAAACTGCTTTGCGCTTGTGCAGAAGTGTGTAGCTGTTTAGTTCCAGAACCCTAATGCCATACAACTGTAATACCTAGGGCAGTAGTGTTAGTAGCACGAAAACAGAGGATCAAGAGCGACTAGTAGTGACTTACATCCTTGATGCTGGAGTTCGAACTTGGAAATAGCGAAAATATAACAATACGATCTGGGTCCAGCTTGTTGTTGGGTTCAACTCCTTCGAATGTTTGAAACTCAACTGTTTGACCATCTATGTTGATCTTGGCCGGCGGTGCGTTGTCCTGCTTCAGATGGTGAACTACAATCTGGGCAAGGACGTCGAGTTTTGTTGAGACCAATTGTGTCTTCCAGTCTTCAAGCGATGTGGGCGGGCACCAGGATTCCTTATCTCTACTTGGATTCATGTGAGGATGCAGTAAACCATGGTGCAACTCGACATAAAAATCCTGTAAAATGACATTATTCAGATCAACCGTACAGCAAAGAGATAAAGGGCTGAGCATCCTCGTAATGCCGCATCTTATAAACCACACACAAACAAGCACAGATTGATGTGCCAGTGAGCAACCGATTTGGGGGGTCGCTGGCTTCACCAGCTCAGGAAGTCCTTGGTAGGACCAAATGCCCTACCATCATGGGCCGTGTTGTGGAGGCTGTGAAGTACTTACTTTTCCTGCTCCTGAGATTGTAGTGAGTTGACCGTGATCTATGATCTCGTTCGTGATCACCATCAGTTGCTGTTTCTCCCAATCACGAAGTTCGAGAAGGAGAGCGTGATCTTGATAAGGGGGTGTATCAAAAATCTTGTTGCCCTGCCAATCCTTCGAGTCCAGTGTGTGCCGAATGACATAGGGTGCGAAAGCGTTGCGAATCCATGGTACCCACTCTCGAATTGTCGGAGCGAGTGCAGAGTTTTGGGTGACTTCTCCAGCGAGCAAGGTGTGGAGTTGGACACCAGCATCCTCTGATTCGCACTGGACCTTGTAATCTTTTGCCTGTGCACAATTGAACTCTGTTATCATTCTCTTGAAATCCGACTGGGACCTGAAGGCAGAGATACCCATCATGGATCCCATATTCCAGAGGTCCTGTGGTAATTAATCCTAAGTAGCAGGAACATGTAATGGCATAACCGGTAACCACTCGCCTGAAGTTTTGTCATGACCGGAGTAGCTGTTATGACAACCAAACTCCTGCTCTGCATCTGGAGTGCGTAGTAAGCAGTATAGATTTTGTTGAACTTCTGCGCCATGTGGGCCCCGTCAACAATAAATCCTAGATATTTACTCCCATAGATTGTCTTCTTCACCTGCAATGCATATGCAGCAGAATGTTTGATCTGACCTTCCACATTGCGGAGGAGGTCGACAAAGATCATACTCGCATCATCCTGGATAGCCTGTTGACGGATGGGTAGACGAGGATGTGTGGACTGACGTGTAGTGATAGTGGACTTACGCTTTCAGTAGCTAATATAATCCTGTGATGCCACTGGTTGTGACTCTGTATCATAGTCTTCTCCCACCAATCCCTGCGTGTTATGAGCTTGCCAGTATATGGGAGGATATCGAAGCTGTGTAGGAGGAGGAAGCATTCCAGCTTGCGCGTCCACTGGCTGTGCAAATTCACTGGGCACACGATGACAAAGGGTTTGCTTGGAATGTTACCATCTGTCCCTTGCCATTTTTTGTCCGCTTCATAGTGTAGTTAAGCGATATGTATATGAGGAGGAATCAGAAACTTACTGAAATACCCGGGAAACCTCCCATTTTTTGCATAGAACGGGTGAAAGTAAGCGAGGCAGGCGGTGAAACCGATAACTTGGGACATCTTCCCAATCCCTACGCCATCCATCAGCAATACTGGGTCTCCACCGAATGTGTGCTGAAGCATGCGCAAGATCCCGACAAGTTGATGCCAGCAAGGTTGGAGTGGGTAGCACGAACTGTTCGGGTTCACTAACCATTCTGCACCTTCTTTGGACCAGGGTTTGATCACTGTGTCAGGGTCGTTCCAAGTTTGAAAGAAAGGAAGAGGCTTATCCTGGAGGCCCAACGCGTCCCAGGGCTGGTCTTCCATCAGATCCTTAAGGTCTTCGACACCTTCTGTCCAGTCCATTTTCAGCTCAGGGCCTTCGGGGAGTTCCACAGTGCCCGAGTTTTCGTCTGTGTTGACATGCTCGAGGGCAGCGCTGACAAGATGTTCGACATGGCGAACGTCTTGCGGGGATGCGAGCTTTTGGAGGGCGTCCTGCAAGACCTTGGGAAGGGCTAGATACAATCATGTCAGTAAAGTAGCAAAAGTAGCAGAGTTCTGAAAACCTACTGTTCCGAAGCTCCATGTTCCCCTCATTGTTCTGGGCTTCAGCGAGTAGGGCCTGCAGCCGTTTCTGCATGTCTTCCACCTCCTCAACCATATCTTTGTCTTCATACTGCTGAAGGAGCATCAATTGCTTGCATACACGCTCGAGGTAGGCTTTCAGAGTTTTGATGGGGAGTTTCGATCCTTTGTCATTGATTTCTACAATACCTTAGTCTCAATAAACACTTTGATATCACCTACTTACCTGTCCAAGCAGCATCCAATTCCATACGATTCTTGCTAATCGTATTTCCTTCGTGGGTGAGACCTTTCTGATAGCGATTCCACGTATTGATGATTAATGTGTTGGAGAAATGTTTGATTGGTCCGAAGAGGAATAGTCCATCCTCCCCGAATGCGTCGTCGCCGAAGAGGGTCGAAGCCAGGGGTGACCGGACCATACTTTCTACCTGAGCGTCCTCGAAAGTCGGGAGCTAGGAATAATTAGTTAACATAGCGCGCAATTGTTCAAGACAATCGGTTACGATTCGGGTTGAACCCGGGGGCATCCCTTCGGTAGAGACATCCTACTGCCTACGTCGCATTCATTTTTCCGTTAGTCTAGTAGGGGAGGATGCCTTTGTCATCAATGACCCCTTGTAATACTTCTTTTGTTTTCTTTATTGTTCCTTTCCTTTTTCATCCCTCTCTGACGAAGTATTATGCGTACCTTCTTCCTTCCTCTTTTATCCTTCTCTGTCCTTGTCTTACGCGTCCCCTTTCCTTTTATGTCTCACTCTTATTTACTACTATGAACACAGCTTGGTCTGTGCACCTTACCTTATGGTATAAATACCCTTCGTAGTACGATGGTGTCCCTTAGCTAGTTCTGCACAATTGTAGCGTTCTAGTTCCATCTGCCTCCGCTTGCGAGCGAGACCCTCTCCGAGTCCTCTGAAAAGGCTTTGTCATTAGCCTTCAACTCGAAACCCTTGGAACGTCTTGACGTGACTCCCCCCCCGTGAGATCCTCGGCGTTGCCTTGTGGCGTTTACCTTGTGATTCCCAGCGACGTCTAGTTGACTATCGCTGCGGCTAGAGTCGAGAAGACTACAGTCTGTAGTGGAGCCAGAACGCTCCAGCATAACAAAAGAACGAGCTCGTCCCCTGCCCTCTGCTGGCTAGCAGACCGCCCACCATTTCTTCCTCCTCCGGCCAATTCCGCGCTCCCTCTTCTGACGACAAGTCCCCTTGGCGTATTGCCTCTTCCTCTTCACGACCCTCGCTTCCCCGCCTTCCCCCTCACCCCGCTACGGAAGCTGAGCACCAGGCTCACATAGAAAGAATCGCTGAAAAGCTCGCACAACAGCTGAACCCTCCTACCCCTCCACCACTATCACCCTCTCCCCCTCTGGAATTACCCCTCCCCGACGACGAGATGCCCTCCGAACTCAAGGCTGGATTGCCTGAGGATTTTTCTGGGTTGAGCACGGATGCCAACCACTGATTGATGGCCATGAAGGCCTACTTTACAATGAATGGAACATTATACGATGATGGAAAGAAGGTCCTAGTCCTTCTCAATAAGATGACCAAGGGAAACGGACTCCCTTTTGCTGAAGCATGGTACAAGAAGGTGGCCACTGGACAGTCCGCCGATATTACTTTCGAAAAACTCGAAGAAGACTTTACCGCTACCTTTTTCCCCTACAATATCTCTATTGAGGCGCGACAAGCTCTCCACCTCCTGAAACAGAACTACTGTGACAAGGAACATGGATTCCAGAAATACGTCTCCGAATTCCAACTCCTCGCTGGACGAGCCGGCATTACCAATAATGAAACTCTCTTGGACATCCTCGCCTCGGGAATGGATCGCAATTTAGTTAGGATGATCCTCTTCCAACAGAACCAACCCACTACCACGAGGGAGTGGATCACACAAGCCTTGAAGTACCACGCCCAGCAAAGGCGTATTGACGATATTCTCTCTGGAGGAAGGGGAAACTTTTCTCGCCCTCCCCGCGACCCTAATGCCATGGATGTCGATGCCATTAAGATGTCCCCAGTCGAACGTGTCCATCACTTCCAAGAGAACCGCTGCTTTATCTGCCACAAGGTTGGCTGCCATACGTCTAAACATCCTCGTCCTAGCACCACCGGACCACCTCGCCAGACCTCTGCCCAATACACTCCCGCTCCTCGAACTCCTACGTCCGCTCCTGCTCCCCCTCGTCGCCCTCAGCCCTCCGCTCTTGGGCAGTATGTCAATGAAATAACCACGTCCAAGAACGTCTCGAAAGAAGAGATACTCAAAGTTCTTAGGACCGTCTACGAAGATATCCCGGAAACCCTGGCCGAAGAAGAAACCTCTGTTGCTGCCACCGCGGTAGAAGAAGAGACCGCTCCCTCTGAGGATTTTTGAAATGGAGAGTTAGTACGATGTCTAACCCTCCTTCCCCTTTATGATTGGCTCCTGTAATCTGTACCACCCCTCATGCGAAATCCATTATCATTCCCGTTTCGCTGACCAGCCCATCACAAATCGTTGAAACAAAGGCGCTAATCAACAGTGGCGCCTCAGGAAACTTTATCGACCAAAAGCTTGTTGCTAGATACTCTCTTCCTATGACCCGACTCTCTAAATCTCTTGCCATCAACAACGTGGATGGAACCCCCAATAAAAACGGGGTCATCCGATCCCTCGCCTCTGTAACCCTCGCTCTAAAGGATTTCTCCACCCCATTGAAGCTTTACGTCATTGACTGTGGAAAGGAAAACATCATTCTAGGTCTCCCCTGGCTTCGAAAGTTCAATCCGCAGATCGATTGGACCATGGGGACTGTTAACCTCCCCTCTCTTATCTCCCTCGCTGACAACTCTGAAGAAGTTGTGGAGCAATGATATATTGTTCGATATCTTGAAAAGCGATCATATCACAAATGCCCTGATGTGACCTTTGGACTTCTCCTGCTCGCGCTCCAAAAGACCACTATTTCCACTGAAGCCGCCATCGCCGCAGGAAAACCTTTAGTCTCCCTACCTCCTCAGCTGTCAGAGTTTGCTGACGTATTCGCTAAACCCCCCATCAATGAACTTCCTCCTTCCCGCGACATCGATCACACCATTGAGTTAATGGAATCGTTTGTCCCTAAGGTCGCAAAGACTTACTCCCTGAACCCGAAAGAACGAGAAGTCTGCTCCGAGTTTATAAAGGAAAACTTGGAGAACGGACGTATCTCCCACTCCCAATCTCCGCAAGCATCCCCATTCTTTTTTGTTCCAAAGAAAGACAGCTCCCTCCGCCCTTGTCAGGATTACTGATACCTCAACGAGCACACCGTAAAGAACGCCTACCCTCTTCCCCGCATCCCCGACCTCGTCAACAAACTCAAGACCTCCTCCATCTTCACCAAGCTCGACATCTGTTGGGGCTATAATAACGTCCTCATCCATCCCAAAGACCGATGGAAGGCCGCCTTCATCACTCCAGACGGCCTCTTTGAACCGAACGTAATGTTCTTTGGGTTTTGTAATGCCCCTGCCACCTTCCAGGCTTTAATGCATCGAATCTTCGCCGACTTCATTGCTGAAGGATGGCTCATCATTTACATCGACGATTTCCTTATCCACTGTGGAAACGACATGGAATTACATTGGACTTTGGTTCGAAAAGTGCTACAGCGTTTCCAGGAACATAAACTATACCTCAAACTCGAAAAGTGCACATTTGCCGCTCGAGAAGTTGAGTTCCTTGGCCTTGTCATTCGAGAACGAGAGATTTCCATGGACCCTACTAAACTCACCGCCATCGAGAACTGGTCCCCCCCTCGCTCCGTAAAAGCTACTCGATCCTTCCTGGGCTTCTGCAACTTCTATCGGAAATTCATTCCAAACTTTTCCTCCGTTGCCTGACCTCTCATTGACCTCACTAAGAAAGACCTCTTGTGGGAATGGACCCCCTCCTGTGAAACCGCTTTCCGCTCCCTTCAATCAGCCTTCCTCGCTCGACCCGTCCTTGCTATGCCCGACGTATCCTGACCTTTCACAGTCATGACGGACGCCTCCCTCACTGCTTCCGGCGCCGTCCTCATGCAACCGGACAGCAATGGCAACCTTCATCCTTGTGCCTACCTCTCCCGTACCTTCTCCCCCGCCGAACGGAACTACGATATCTATGATCGTGAGCTCCTTGCTGTCATTCATGCCGTAGAAGAATGGCGCCACTACTTACAAGGCACTGGTCGTCCCGTAACCGTTCTCACCGATCATAAGAATCTCACGTATTTCTGCCAACCTCGTAAACTGTCTCGTCGCCATGCTCGGTGGCAATTCTTCCTCCAGGACTTTGACCTCCACTTTACACACCTTCCCGCCTCCGCTAGGCTCCCGCTGACGCCCTCTCTCAATGCCATGATGTCGACACCTCCTCCGACAATACTGACGTCACCCTCCTCCCCGACTCTCTCTTTGTCAATTCCCTTGACCTTGCTATCTTCGACAAGCTCGCCTCCCTCACTGCCTCGGACCCTTTCGCCTCTGCTGCTCTTGCGGCTCTTAACGAGGGCACTTCCCTTCTTCCTCATTCCTCCTTGACCGATTGGTCCTTTTCCGACTCTAAACTGTATTTCAAGGGTCGTCTCTACGTTCCTCCCTCTCTTCATGCCGACATTATTCGTTCCACTCATGAGTCCCCTGCGGGCGGCCATGGTGGCATTTTGCATACTCAGAACCTTCTCTCCCAGGACTACTGGTGGCCTGGCCTTTCCTCCATTCGTTTTGTTCAAGGTTGTGGCACTTGCCAAGCCCACAAAGTAAATACTCATCCTTCCGCTCCCCCTCTCTCTCCTCTGTCGTCCTTGGCCACCCGCCCTTTCCAACAGATCTCCATGGATCTTATCACCGACCTTCCCCCCTCCTCGGGCCCTGCTTTTGATTCTGTTCTGGTCGTGGTTGACCATGGCCTTACGAAGGGGGTGATTTTACTCCCTTGTCACAAGACAGCCTCCGCCGCTGACATCGCCACCCTCTTTTTCAAACACATCTTCCCGCGTTTCAGCCTCCACGACCGATGTATCTCCGATCGCGGCCCCAACTTCGCCTCATCCTTCGCTCGTGAACTCGCCCGACTCCTCCAGTATGATCTTGCCCTCTCCTCCACTTACCACCCTCAGACCGACGGAGAAACAGAACGAGTTAACCAAGAACTCGAGACATACCTCCGCATCTTCTGCGACAGAAAGACTGATGTATGGGCCGATTTACTCCCTATGGCAGAGTTCTGCCACAACTCCTCCATCCACTCTGTCACCGGACAAACCCCCTTTTCCCTTATCTTGGGGTATGAACCTCGTGCTTATCTGCCTATCAGAAAGACCTCCCTCCCCAATCTAGAAGAACGCTTGTCTCTCTTATCAGAAGCACGTAAGGAAGCATTAGAAGCACACCACAAGGCGCAACGCCTCATGAAAGAACGTTTCTCTTCCTGATTCGTGCCCTGGAAAGTTGGAGATAAGGTTTGGTTAGATAACAAGAACCTTCACCTCCGATACCCCTCTCGGAAACTCGCCCCTCGCCGAGAAGGCCCATTTGAAATTTCTCAGGTACTATCGCCTGTCGCTTACAAACTCCGCCTTCCCCCCACATGGCGCATCCATGACACGTTCCACGCTTCTCGCTTATCCTCCTATCAGGAGACAACCGAACACAGCCCGAACTTCCTATCTCCCCCCCCTGACCAGATAGAAGGAGAAGAAGAGCACGAAGTATCTGAGATTCTCTCCCACCGAGGAACACGAGGCCGTCATCAGTATCTAGTGGCTTGGAAAGGTTGGCCGTCGTCAGAAAACACCTGGGAACCAGAAAAGAACCTCTCCCACACCTCCACCCTCCTCTCTGCCTATAAGAAACGAAACCTGTCCCACTTTCCCCTCTAACCTCTCATGCCTTCTGCTACCTCCAGAATAGTTTTCCGTATGCCTTCCGAAGATTTCTCCTCTCCTCCGTTTGACCACGTTGTTCCCAACCTCTTTGACGCCCCTATCTGAAATATCTTGTTTGCAAATGTTCTCGAATCCCCTCCTCTTCTGGCTTCTGTTGAATGAGTGGTTTTTGCCGCTTCTCCTTCTCAACACTTTTCTACTCCTTTGTATAACGGTATTCGAATCTATCTCACCTATGCTCGTCTTGCTCTTTTCGTCTCTATGGACCATTCTTCTTCTCCAAACCTTCGCATTACCATAAATGACATTTTACACGATCTTCGTTACCGATGTTTTGACATTCTTCTTCACTCTCTCTTCTCTGACGCGATTGCCCTTCTCCCCACCGATGAACTTTGGCCCATTCTTCGCCCCCTCTGGGAAGGGATGCTCGAATCCCAACACGACGCCTATCTTGAGACATTTGCCCTTTATCGGAATCCCTTTCGGACTGAGTGCTCTTCCGTTCCAGCGAGACCCTTCACTGGAAGACGCACAATCCCCACCGTCTCGCTCGCTCCCCGAATTCTGGAATCTGCTCCGAACAGCCCTTCCTCGTCTCAGACAATGTCGTCTCATTTCCTCTCACCTGGTTCTCCAGGATCTCCTTCCCTCTCCCGCTCCCGAAGAGGTCGTCGAACCTCCATCGTCGGAACCCCTTACCCCACCTCTGCTGAACGGTTCTCCGCCCCCTCCTCCCCAGAGCCCATCCCCATCCCAACTCCTAACCCGCCTGCTCCCTGTCTCCCGACGTGTCCTGTCCCCGTCCATGTTCGGAACGAACGTGGAAATGACCCTTCGACCAAGCAGACCCTGGGACCTCCTTGCCCGGTTTGCACCAGCCCTCATCACCCTTTTGCTGGATGCTCCCACTATCATTGCGACCTATGCCGACGACGTGGACACCTAATCCATTCCTGTCCTCTTGTCCTCGTATGTCGATTGTGTAACACCTCCAAGCACTTCATCGAGAACTGCCCATTCGCTGGTGAACCTCCTGCCCCTTCGGACAACGATTTGGACAATACCATTGAACGCAACACGGGCGGAGATTCGACTTAATTTAATTGTGGACTCAGGGCGTCCACCATACGAATGGGGTAATGTTATGATTCGGGTTGAACCCGGGGGCATCCCTTCGGTAGAGACGTCCTACTGCCTACGTCGCATTCGTTTTTCCGTTAGTCTAGTAGGGGAGGATGCCTTTGTCATCAACGACCCCTTGTAATACTTCTTTTGTTTTCTTTATTGTTCCTTTCCTTTTTCGTCCCTCTCTGACGAAGTATTATGTGTACCTTCTTCCTTCCTCTTTTATCCTTCTCTGCCCTTGTCTTACATGTCCCCTTTCCTTTTATGTCTCACTCTTATTCACTACTATGAACACAGCTTGGTCTGTGCACCTTACCTTATGGTATAAATACCCTTCGTAGTATGATGGTGTCCCTTAGCTAGTTCTGCGCAATTGTAGCATTCTAGTTCCATCTGCCTCCGCTTGTGAGCGAGACCCTCTCCGAGTCCTCTAGAAGCTTTGCCATTAGCTTCCAACTCGAAACCCCTGGAACGTCTTGACGCAACTCCTCGTGAGATCCTCGACGTTGCCTCGTAGCGTATACCTCGTGATTCCCAGCGACGTCTAGTTGACTATCGCTGCGGCTAGAGTCAAGAAGACTACCGTTTGTAGTGGAGCCAGAACGCTCCTGCATAACACAATCTCACCACTTTCGACTTCGTCCGAGCCAGCGCTTCATATGGCAATACCTTGCATTCCTTGAAGACATCGTCCATGATCCGATTCAATTTCCAAGACCGAATGCCTTGCTGAATGAAGTAATTCCAAGCTTCGCGACCTGCTGCATCGTTGTCTGTGTACGTCCTTGATGAGTACTGAATTTGCTCCTTGGACGATCTCAACCAGAGGGAGCGCGTGTAAGCCTTGACGCTTTGTGCAACAGCGACTGTCCATGCCTTGTGGTTGGGAGCACGGGAATCGGGTGCAGCGTCATCAGGAGTCTCCCATGGCAGTCCTGCAATCTTTGTCAACACCTGCCAGGTAGTACTGCTCCACAAGAGGCTTTCTTATTGCCCAACACCAGCAGGGTGGCACTGACAGAGAGGGTGGGCATGAATATGTTATCTGTGTATAGTAGTAAAGCGGTAGACTCGGAAAGAAAAAATCAACATGGGCAATGTTATTTTGGGCTTCTTGGACGCCTGTTCCGCACGTGCGAATCAACTGTAATTATACTGACATTAATATTAGCAGCCGCCCGGATCAAACATAGATCCTATTACGCGGTGTCACTTATTATCCCTTTGGAGCTACGCGATATCGGGCGTCCAGGACGCCCGCTGTGTGAAGCGGAGCTATCGAGAAGACTAGAGAAGGGAGCTAACAGACAATAGTTAGCGTATATGCCAGTAACGGGTTTACGGGCCTATAGTATCCGCTTGCTGGGTTTCGGTACCAGCGTCCTTGCTGTATCGGATAGTCTCGAAGGTGAAGTGTAGACTCGCAATGATGGAGTCGACCAGTTCCTGTGGCTCGCTAGTGCCAAGGACTTAGCAAAGACCTTAGAAGATCAAGACTGGGGAGTCTTGTCTTCGTCCGGTGCTATATTATATATACTACTGTACAATGCGCACGGACCATGCCTTTAGGGCAGGTCTTGCCTATATCTAGACTGGCTAGGGCTATGCGATAAGTAAAGCCTTGCGGCAACAACGTGGTGTGGCAGAATGGAAGCTGCCAGGGACCGTGAGAATGGAATGGAAGATCTGCCTGTCGGTACACACGAGGTGTGGCAGATCTATAGATACATGAACAATCAATCGGGTGGGATCTATGAAGATACCCTGTACCACGATATCGGCGATGTGAATACCGGAGGGGATCGTAGATCCACGAGCGGCTATAA